>NW_021026654.1:146068-173587 GCF_004153795.1 Camellia sinensis
CCAGTTCTTATCCTCCATAAAAGGGACGGAGGGAATCCAAAACTCTCAGTTCGTCATGTTTTCAGCTTTGGCTCATCTTGCATATTTACAACATCTAATCAGTTTATGCACTTGTTATCCGCAGATCTCTTGGCAGCCCTGGTCACCTTTGTCAGGAGATGCTCGGTATCGATTCCCTAGGGCGTGGGCCTCTTCTCGATACAGGACTTTATTTGAGGGGCTAGTTGGCAGGGCCTGGTTTCTGGGGGATCGTTTTATGCGTCAGACGGTGGGCAACCCTGATCAGGGTATCAAAGTCAAGCCTCCGGCAAACCGTTCAGGAATGGTAGATGGAAAATACGGTGTCTTAGGCGCACCAATGCACATGCAATGCAAAGAGACACATAAATGAAATCAAAATAGGATATCACAAGTTCGAGTCAAGCTCTCTAAATCCCCAGCGGAGTCGCCAGAAACTGTAGACACGCCCTCGCGCCTCATGCTACAGTTCGGACTCAATTTGTGTCACGGTCCTGTATCTAATCTCGCAGAGTGCAATGCAAGACCGATGAATCATCAAAGAGTCCAAATCTGGCAAATCGTTTTTGAAAACAGATTTTTTTTGAAAGAAGTGCCAAACATGGACTGCTTTGCCAGATACAGAGTCGCCACCTAAATATTTTTTTTTATGAGGGCATTTAGGAAATCCTGACACAGTGCCAAAGGCCACGTGTCCGTCATCACCAAAGTTGCCTCGGCTCGGGAGCTTGGATACGATTGGGGAAGGTCAGCTATGAGCACCCCCTCTCGCCCGATCCGAAGATCGGCATCTACTAACCGTGATATCCATTTTGAAAACGTTATGTGTTCTTATTCCGGTTATTAGCCTAGAATTACTATGTTATGCGCACAGCAAACAAGTATAGACCAAATCGCCTAAATTGGAACAAAACAATTCATGCTTGTTTTGAAAATGGTTTGCTACTCGTAAGTAGGCTAAAATGCAGGTTTTGCAACCCTCAAGTGGGCTTTAGAAAAGTTGGTTTTGCCACTATCTAGCGGGCTTAAAACTCACAATTTTAATGTATTATTCCAATTTAGGTAATTCGACCACCACCCACAGACACTCAAGCAATTTATATCACATAAGCAGCTAGCCTCATGGTAATCATGCTATTATGGCAACACTCACACGCATGCGGTATGCTAAAGCATAAATGTTTACCTAGTACTCCGAGCCAAAACAAAAGCTAGTTAGTCATCAATGCATGATCCTAGCTCATGTTAAGATGGCTAATGCAACACATACAAGATGCAACTACAATAGGCTCGACTATTCTAAGATGGCATGTGATGATGCTACAACTAACATGTATTCAACTTTGGAATTGAAATACAAATGCAGTTAGTATGATGCGCCGAGCCCGGTGCATGTAAGACAAATGTATGGATGCACGCATGCTATCATACTGCATGCTAATTGAAACATGCCCTAGGCTAACCATTGAAAGCTAGTAAATAAAAGGGAAGAAAGACGTGGGGTTGGGAGACATACACACACTCACGCACACTTATTACACAATTGCCCTCACTCGGAGGGTCCAAATAAATATTACAAACCACCTAATTAATTAACTCTCAAGCTAAATAATTAATTACAAAAATTTCTAATTAATTAACAAATTAAATGCAAAAGAAAGGTGGCCGCAACCCTGCCTCGGGATGCGTGAATGATGCATGCTTGACTCGTCTCACCCGGAAACTCGCTGCCATAGCACTGTTGCCTCTGTTAACACTGCCTTGCTCCTCTGAGGACTGCCAAAGTCCAAGGGTATGCTCTTTGGATGCTGGTGGATACCACTGACCAAGTAGAAACGCCACCGGCCGGAGGGGATGATCACCGGCCACTAAATAAGCTATCGGCCAAACATGTTTTACCGGTCGACACCCAACACTGCCGACCGGCCAATACTTCCTACTGAAACCTGCAGCTGACAGCAGCAGAGGGCAAGCAGTGTATGGCATGGAATTTTCAAAAAAATGTGAGCATGGACACACTCCCTATCATGCAAGGGACTCAAAGGAGCATGACCCTCAACCCCCGGGCCATCAATTATGCATTTTGATGCATAATGGCCTAAGAGGCCAAGTTAGCAACTTAATGTAAATGCATGTAAACAAAACACATGAATGCCAACACCTTATCATGTTGAGGTCAAGGGGGTCAGCGACCAAGGATCGAGGTGCGTTACGTCACTTTGAGTACGAACACATCTCAATTCTCATGTTTGGTTTGACACCCCAAACCAAACAATACATTGTATGTATGCAAATGTGGCTCAACTATGCAACATGAGGCTAAGATGCAAAACATGCCAAATGTGATGCAAGCTAAACATGCAAATGTACAATGCTAGGCATGTAACATACAATGCAATGCAGTCAAACATGTAAGCTAAGACATGAAATGCAACTAGCTAATAATATGTAAGCATGCAAGTATGATACAATGCAAACATGAAACCAATGCAACATGATCATGCAATGGTGGACCTAAGACACAAAGGGCAGACCTCAACCCACTCCCAAAACAGTGACAAAAGATGCCTAAAATGATGAACAAATACTCATGTAAGCATACACACCAATAGGCCCAAGATTAAGGCATAACCAAGGAGTATTCTACTACCACTACCCCAAGCCAACGTGGCATGAGCTATACAACCAAAAACAGAGTTTAGATGCATTGAAATAAGTCCTAAAACCCTCTGATATGGCAGCCCCGAAGGCTTAAACACTTAGGCATGCACAATGCTCATTTCAAGGCATAAAAGGACGCATCTTCAAAGCATGAAAGAGGTGATGAATGTAAGCATATAAGCATGGTTTGGGGACTGAAACATGGTCCCTAATGATTCCAAATCATTAGAATAAGCTAGGCTAAGCATGCTAGAGACCCACATGCTCAAGGCTCACAAGCCAAAATGCAAAGAGGCTACCCTAAACATGGAAAATATGACTAAAACAGCCCCCAACAGTCCTTGATCATGGCAAAATAATGCTAAGACTTTCATGGAGTTAAGCTAGAGCATGCAAGAATCATGGCCTAAATGCATGGCTTACTTCTATGGAAAATGGAGGAATGCAAGGCAAGTATACTATGCATGCAAGGGACCACAAATCCGACCAAAAACAGAGGCAATAAGTGACCAAATAACATCCAAAAACTTCTGAAATGGGGCCAAATGCAACCAAGCATAGATGTTACCCTTATGAGCCAAAACATGAACAAAATGAGAGACCAAGGGAGAGGGGTGTTCCTCTCCTATGCAAGACCTCAAACCCCCTTCTTCACCACTGAAAATCCACTGGATTTCAATGGTGAGAAGTCTAATACACCAAAGAAAACAAAACTTAATAAATGAAGCACAAAAAGGGGCCAAACAAGGCCTAAGAGAGGGAGGTCGACACCCAATGCCAAAACAACCTTAATGAGATATTTTAAGCATGCAAATACAAGACTTTTTTCAGTTATACACAAAGTGTAAAACAATGAGCAAGATAGGCAAAAGTCTAATGCAAGATTGGGGAATCTAAAGTAAAAGAGTTACCCTTGAAGAACCCTTGAAGAACCCTTGATGAACAGCAAGTGCAGCCTTCTTCTTTTGATCAAAACCAGTCAAAAACCTCAAGAACAAACCCCCAAAGCCCCTCAAATTCGAAGTAAGGTGTAATGCTATGTGTTTTAGTGTAAAACAAAGAACAAACACACACTTTAGGCCCTCAAACACACACAAAATGAAGAGAGAGAGGGAGATATAGAGAGAGAGGATGATATATATCAGATATATATGTGTATAGCTCTGTTTTTTGCTGAACCAAACAAAGGAGGAGGAGGGGCTCTTATATAGGCAAGCTAATTGGCCAAAGCTTCTAAGGGAAGCTACTCAAAAGGGTCAAGGCTTACAAGGGAAGCCAGGATAAGGGTGCAAGGCTTCCTGAGGAAGCTAGAACAGATGGCAAGCTTCTTGAGGAAGCTTTAGCAAAGGGTCAAGCTTCCTCAAGAAGCTTTGACCAAAAGGGTGCAAAAAGGGCAAAACAGCCACAAGCATGCCCTGGGGTAGGTTTGGTGCATTCCAGCTGGCACAGCTGGCATGCCCCATACCTGAAAATGGTAAAAAGGTGCTACCGGCCAGAAAATGAGGTCACCGGCCAAACAGATGGCCGGCCGGCCATACTGAGTGCCGACCGGCCAATGGTATAATTCATCAATGGCCGGTAGCCTCAAAACATGGCCGGTGGCCTCAAACCAAGGCCGGTGGGTGTCAGGGGTAGCTAACAAGCTACTTTCTACCCTCAGAAGCAAAAAACACAAGTGTTTGGTGCAAAACCAAACACAGAACAGTCGAGTTGAGAGATCCTGAGGCAAAGCGCGTAGCCGAGACCTCCGGGAACTCAAAACGAAACACAAACATGAGTAATCACCGAGTGTTCGAGCGGTGACGTCCAAATCTTGAGGACGGTAAAAAATGGGGTGTCTACAGTAGTAAGTCCCCATGTGATTTTCAATTAAAGTACATCCCTTAACACCGTTAATTATAAATATAAAATGACTATAATATTATCAAACTGTGTACTTTTTTTTTTGGTTATTTTCTTTCTCTCTCATTTCCCATACATATTTATAATGTCTAACATTAATTCAATTAAATCATAAGTAATCATATATACTTAGCTATTTATTGTAATTATTAACTTTTTATTATAATTATACTGGCATATTTCTCGTGCTATATACGAGTATAAATAAATAATCAAAAATTAATTTTTAAATTTAAATAGTAATACAAAATTTATAAATATATGTAGTAAAAAAGATTTATAATCAATTAAAATTTATTCATTTTTATCAGCGACCCTGTTTGGTATAGTTATTTCTACTTTTTTTAAAGTTAGAATCTGATAATGAGAGAACATAAACTAAAAGTACCCTTCACTAGTTTCCAAGTAATTAGCTTGTTTCAGCTTATGTAAGTTATTTCTGCCGTGAAGCTATAACCATAAGCTCCACCAAACAATCTGGTACAGACTTCCAAATTAAAATAAGTTGTAATTACACTACAAGAAAAAAGAGTTTAGGCAGTGTTTTTTTTAACGACGCATTTTTAAACGTCACTATTTTTAAATATTTAACGATGTTTAAGAAAACGTTGCATATTTATTTAATAAAACGACACCGTTTTATAATAGAAAATGCCTCCAAATGCGTTATGCGCTCCAAATGCGTTATGCCTCACGCGTTTGTCACCCCCTCTTTTCAAACCCTAATGTTGAATTTGAGACTCACCTAAGACCCAAATCTCGACCTCTCTCTCTCTCTCTCTCTCTAAATCTCAAAGTGACTTCAAAGCTCCACTGCCTGTTCATTCTCAGAGCGAGGTAGCGAGCACCAACGAAAGTGAGCTCCACTGCCTCTCTTTCTCTCTCTTAACCCTCTCTAAACCCTTATCAGAGCGATTGAGAGATTCATCTCAGTGATTTCATTGCAGAGATTCAGAGATTCAGATCGGTCTCCACCATCTGTACCATCGTCTGCTAAGGTGCGCTCCATCGTCTCTCTCTCTCTCTCTCTCTCTCTGTTTCAGTGATTGATGAGTTATATATGCTCTGGTTCGCCCCCAATCCAAGATTAATCCAGATGGGGTTAGGGCCCATGCTAAACAGGTTGTGCAAGATCATCGCCGTCTAAAAGTTGGTCTTCCTCTCTTGGACACTTAAAATGAATAGATCAGGATAACTATGGATGACAAACTTTTAATCTACAGGATACATGTATAAATATATATGTATGGATGGATGGATGTATGTATGTATATAACTATTATATATAAATATATAAATATTATATGTATTTATATAATATATATAAATATATAGTTCAAATTTACTAACCACAATATATTGCTAATGCTACCTAATTTGATTCCACTCAGGTGATAATGTTTGTTTGATTCTAAAGCTACTCGTTTGATCATTTAAACAATTAGGGAGTACCTGATGAACCTCCCTCAATAAATGGATGCATGTTCATAAAAGAATTATGGGACAAAACTAATAATGTGTTAGTTATATTTTGCAGTGAATATCTATAATGCTCGTGGGAATTGTGAATAATAGGTTAAATATTAGTGAATATTTGTTTAAAGGAGATGGTATAAGGAAATGATCATACAATGCACAAATCCTTTTGTATTTAAATGTTGAGAATTCTATTACAAACTTGATATCAAGATTCTGCCTAGTAAGCCAAATGTATAAATTTCCACTTATGTTGGCTCATAGTTTTGTGAGCCATAGTTGTCTATTTCTTTGACATTTGATCTAGTAGCCTTCCCTTAGATAGGAAGAGAATTAATAAATACTGATAATTCCCATTTCTCTCTTTTTTCTTCCTTCCATTAGAGGTCAAAAGGCCGTCAAATTTTGTGGATTTCTATTCTTATGCATTTCGATGCTGCTTAACAGGTATGGTGATCCATGGCAGCCTTTAGTTAATCTCGGAGAGCCATATTTATTCCTTTTATGCTGCGTACAAGGTTTTTTTTTTTTTTTCCTCTTATATGGTTTTAAGAGGAAAAACAGGAGTATTGACATTGAGAGCATTTGCCAATTACTTGATCTTGTTCTAGGGTCCCAATCCCGTGCCCAAGTCGACTACTTTGTTGAGTACTTGAGGGTGAGTAGTTGTAGTTTTCTCATGATCACCATAATGCAGAAGGTTTTTTTGTATTTGCTTCCACAATTGTCCAATGCATATTCCCTCATTTCTTTTTGAGTATTGCTGAGAGTTTCCTTGATTTTGGACTTGTGATTCGAGGATTTGTCATATTAGTGAATATCATATGGGGCTAGCTCCTGTTTGCTAGTTTTTTAGTTAAATTCAGAAATTTATCCCTAAACTGTTTCATTTAGCAGTCTCACATACAATGATGCAACATAGTTTGAGTGGTGACGTGAAGGACCTTATAGGCATGAACAAGATAGGAGCAAATCCCATTTATTTATCTCATTTGAGTGTTTTTGCTTTGAATGCAGACACAAATTGATTACAAGGTCATAAACATAGACCAATGGATGGGTTTCTATCGGTTTTGCAATGAGGTAATCCAACGGTTAGTTGCTAATTGTTATTTTAGAATTTATAGATTTCTTTTTTTTTTAGTTGATCCTCTAATGTAAATTGACTGGTTGATGTGTGTGATACATTTAAAAATCCATAAAGATGTATATTTGATATTACCTTTTTCTTTAGAAGTCATGCGGACACATGCACATTATTTAGTTTACTTTTTCTAGAAATGGAAGTCTCTAGAGGGCTGACCGGGCTGTCCATGTAATTTTTATAGATGGAACTCTAGAGGCCAAGGGAAACCATAAGGTGGGTTAATATTGATCAGTTAGCCTTTTTGTGCATTATTCTTTCTTTGTTATCTTTATTCTTCCATTCTGCGTTTATTTTTGGGTGTTGTTCATCTTTGTTCCTATAATTTCTTTTGGCTTGTTTCTTAGGCTTGATCTATTAAAAATTAAACATTTTTTTAATGTGTGTATGCTTGTTATTCGAAAAGGTAAAAGACAGTTGTGGAACTGTGGGGTTTAACTGACATCAGCTTCAAGCTCCTGTTTTATCGCATTTGGAAAACATATTCGTCCTTTTTTTGAATGAACTGGGAAATGTTTGCTTGTCCTTCTGTCCTCTGTTAATGCAAGCAAATGTATTCCTGTGTGTTTTACCGTGCTTTGTTAATGCCATTTTCCACCATAAACTGTGTTATGTGGCACCTTAGTAGCATTCTTATGTTCTAACTTTTGCCTCACGTTGAATTATGAAATTCAACAAATTTATAATGTATTTATTTATATTTGGTTTGAGATCAACATACTTTTCCAGTAGAGAAATTGCTTGATGGTCATTCAATTTTCTGAACACGACACGATTTTTTGTTGTTATTCCACTGCATAACATCTTATATGAAGGTGAAAGATATGTCTCTATATTCATTACATTTTTGTTCCCATCGTATGAGCAAAGCTTCTGAAAAATAAAATAAAATAATCATAACCAGAAATATGAATGACTTGCAACAACATTGTTTTACTTTTCCACTGTAGCCAATTATTGTTATAGGCTGTAGATTGCAGCTGGACCATTGCATACTAGCTATTTTGAAAAGTATTCCTTATGGTTAAATTTCCTTTTTTCACAACTCAAACTTGACTCAATGATATTGAAGCTTCTATGGCTTTGCATGTGGCCTTTAAATGGACCTGCCATTTTTTAAACTGTTGGATTTAAATTGCAGAGGGACTTATTCAACTCTGAGAAAGTATATTATTTAGGAAGATGTTATTTGTTTCATTCCTATATATGGTAATAACCTTCAATTATTCAATTCTGATGAACTCATGTATTATTTTTCTTTCATTTATGGATTATTTAAACATACTGATGCAGTGATGCTCTTGTCAATTTAAATTTGAAATCTAGAGCATATATCTCCTGCCCAAATCATATACAGGGCATGTTTTTTGCCCTGTCCTCTTTCTGTCTCTCTCTCTCACACACACACACAAAAACACACAAACCCACATATACACATACAAAAAAGAATTACAACGTAAGTAACACACGACTCCCATGTCACACCACAAAGATACATTTATCATAAGATAATCATTCACATGTTTTTTACTCTTGGGTTATATTTTGATATTATTATGTTCAGATACTTTGATTGTTGTTTGTTATTATGAGAATATACTGAAGCTGTTGCTGTTCATGAGGGCATTTAAATCATGGAGATGGGTGGTCAGGAAAAGACACATATTATTTGACAGGGTATATTTTATTTGAAAATAGTTGTAATTTGTCTAATTTCATAAACTAGGTGGATAGATGTTGTGAACAATTTGTTTCATATGTTTAAAGATGTCTTGATTGAAGGCTTGAGTATTAAACAATGTAACAATTGAAATGCAGGGAACATCAGATAGACGAACAATTGAACCCCTTCTACACATCGAAGGTATTATTTTCAGTTCTATTTTCTTATTTTTTAAAATTGCATTGTTTTTGTTCTTTTATTTGTTTGCCTTAAACATGCCATAACTTCCGTATTGCTTTGGATTTGGTCTGATACTTGGTTTTGCAATTTTTTTTTTCTTCAGTTGTTTTATGAACTTGCACATGATAGGTGATTTGGCTTACAATAGTTTGGCTAGTTTACCTTGTGGCATCATTCAAGCTGGTTCAGATTTGGAGTTAAAACCTCTGTTGTCAACAAGTAGTTCAAGGGAAAAGGTTAGGTTTTGATCTTGTTATACTTGCCAATGTGCAAACTTCTTTTGAACATGCACTTGTCAGAAAGTTCATTTACAATTTATTGATTTTTCTATATCAACAGACAAAATCTGTTTATACGCTTCTAAAGTTGTGTTACTTGTGTAGATGATCATTACTTCATATATGTGGCTAACATGTGGCTGCCTTTTCTTCAATTATCAGGTTGATGTTTCAAGCTCTCAAAACTTACTAGCAACAGACAAGATTATGGCATTCTGCTTTTTTGGCAATTTCCCTGCCCATTGACATACATTTTTAAAGGTTAATCAGAGGTAGTCTAGTTTGTAACTCCCATTAATCTGGCTGATTCTTGTTTGTGCAATTGATGATTTTGGATCAAATGAAACGTTTGTAGGGTAAGTAGGATAAGACAGTTAAGGGAATGTGAATTTTACGAATCTAGGTGTTAAAATGAGGGGAAAATGAAACATTGGTTCTTTTTACTTGCTTGTTTACATACTCTCACTTTTTTAGAGTAAATTATGTTAATTAATTTGTTTTTCCATTGAGGTTCTTGGATATATTGAGGCACATGATTATTGATAAAGTGAGGTTGTGGCCTGTGAGGTTGATTTCTGCTAAAAATATATATTTTTCAGTTATATAGTTATTGGGTTTATTGAAGTGTAATGCTTTGTTGTATCATTGTTTATTTGACGTATAAATTTCTTCTGCTCTGTTTCATTCTCAATTGTTTGTTCTTTTGTTTTTCTTTTTCTCGTTTGAAATTTAGATAATTGTTTACTAAAGCCTTCCAATCATTGTATCACAGGAATGTTTATTGGGGCTTTTGGATTCGAAAACAGTTTGTTACTCATCAGGTGGAGTTCTTACCAGCTACAGAAAAAGTAGCTCATTTCAAATCTGTCTTTGATTTGGGTTATTTTTCCCTTTGATTCAAGCAGACCCCACTCGATTCTAATTTTTCTTCTTCCACATTTTTCTTATACAAGACAAATCTGGTTTTTGTTTTGGTAATAATGAATGGTTTATATCTGAGTATTGGATGTTTCTTCTTTACGGTTGAAACAATTGGTTTGCATTGTCGGCTATGGTAATGACTTTGGCCCTTTTTATTCTGTGTTTTGGAGCTATCTTGATTTCATAAGCAATTTTTACACTCTTTTTGTTTGTTCGTCAAATCTTTACAGGTGTTAATGATTATCATAAGCATACTTGATGGCCATCTTATGATTAATGTACACATATGGGCAATGTAAAAAATTTATATTTTGCCTTTTTCCATTGAGAATTGTGAATTTAATTTTTGGATATGTTATTTTGTGGGTAATGTTAAAACATCATTTGTGGATATGTTATTTTATTGGTAATAGAGATTGTATATTAAGTTGAATGGGAAAGTGAATTAATGTTGCACTTGCTATTTGAATAGGAGTTATTTCTTATTAGTGCTATTTTTTAGTTTTATTACAGGTATTTTTTTAATTCAAACACATAAAATTAGCACAATTAAAAAAGAAAGGGCTATTGTGGTGTTTCTAAAAACGTCGCTAAATATCAAACCAACGGTTGGATTTTTTAAAAAAGAGATACGATGGCGTTTTAAAAAACGTCGCTAAATAGCTTGTTGATGTCATGTTACTGGTAGAGGAACTTTTAGCGGCGTTTTTAAACCGTCATAAAGTTATAGCAACGGCTGCATCTTCGATGTTTGGTGCTAAACGTCACCAAAAGATTTGACGGCGTTTTTAGGGACCTATAGCGGCGTTTTTAAACGCCTCTAAAACCCCTATTTCCAGCAGTGTTACCTCTTAGAATCTATACCAAATAGCCTTAGAACTACACATAACAGAAAGTTTTTATTATGATGTCATTTTGTGTTCTAAATTGTTAATAAAAAAAATACATGTTCTAATTTAATTGGTAAAAATAAAAAATAAATTAAAAAAGTTATATTTTTGATAAAATATAAATACATTTCATTTTATAAGTTTCATAATTTTAATTACCATATGATAGCAGTAAATTACATACAAAAAATATAAAAATACAAAAATGGACCTGCTAGTCTCCATATATAGTTGGGTGTAATTTGAAAAGTATAAATAAAACTGAATGACAATACAAATAATATATATCTATATTTGTGAACGTGAAACTTAAATAATCAATTACTTAAATGAATAAGTTTATAAGAAAGATAAATTAATTGTAGAGAAAAAAAATGAGATCTTTTTAACAAAACCCATTGCAAGTAAGACATTTTTAAAGTTAGTCATCACAGTTTATTCTTTTTCAAGCAAAAAGTTAATGCTAATGCATAGGATTATAATTACAACAACTCCGGTTGGTAGCTCGAAAATCCGTGAGTCGAATGGGTCGAAAAAGCAAAACGACGTCGTTTTGCCTCTTTTTTTTTTTTTTTTTTTTTTGTCTTCCTATCAGAGGAGGAGGGGAAGAAAGGAGAAGAAGAAGAAGGGAAGAGGGCAGAAGAAGAAGAAGGGTGGAGAAGAAGATCAGGAGGAGGAGGAAGGAGGGAGGGGAGGGGGCCATAAAAATCGACAGGAGGAGGAGGCGGGGCTGCGGCGAGGCTGAAGGATTGGACGAGCTCCTCGCGGCGGAGGCACAGGCGGCGAGGCGACGGCGTCGGCAGAGGCGACGACGTCCTCCTCTCTCCCTCTTTTCTCTGCTCTCCATCTCTTCTCTCCCTTTTCAAATTTCGGGCTATTCGACCCTTAAATTTTCGAGCTACCACCCAATTTTCTAATCACAATGAGCAATAACTTGATTGATTGTAAAATATTTATAATATTAAGAATGTCATTTAAAATACAAAAGAAATATAAAAAATTACAATCATATCCCTCTCACATGCTTTGCTTTGTCATCCATCTAAAAATGATGTTCAGAAAACACAATAATTTGTTTTCATTTATTGTAAAGTATTTATAATGTTAAGAATGTTATTTAAGATTAAAAAAGAAAAAAGAAAAAAAAAACCCACACTCATTTTTGTCTCTCATATGCTTTACTTTGTCATCCATCCAAACATGATAGATTTTTTTTTTTATATTTATTTTTAAGATGGATCCAAACACGATAGTTAAAATACACAATCGGTTACTTTCTTTTTTTCAATTAAATAAGAAATCGCAAGGTTTTTAATTATTATTATTGTTATTTGTTTGGTCACTGTCTGATGAAAACGGAGTGTAAAACTTCAATACTCACAATAAGAAAATAAATGAAAAAAAAAAAACAATAAGAAAAGTAAATAATAAGAAAATAGATGAAAGAAAAGCTATCATTGCAATAAGAAAAGCAATTAGCATAGCTCATTCAAGGTTGTTTATTTTTCAATAATTTGACTGATTGTAAAATATTTATAATATTAAAAATGTCATTTAAAATACACAAAAAAAAATAAAATCACAATTAGATCTGTCTCTCACTTTTTTTTTTTTTTTTATCGGCAAAAGAAAACTTTATGGATGAAACAATCAAGCACAGAGTACAAAATAAAATACACCAATATAGAAAAGAGAACTGCAAAAGCATCACAATAAACTAAATAATCCAAACTAGATTGGCACCAAAAAACACATCCTATCATTTGCTAGCCCTGAATTGGTGAGAAACCAACCAGAACAGGCCAATACCACAACAATGCTGCTCTAACAAGAACAGCCCAGCCCAAACACTCAGCCACCAACCAATGCTGGACACACCAATAGAGACCTGTCTCTCACTTGCTTTACTTTGTCATCCATCCGAACATATATTCTCTCTCTCTGTCTATCGCACAATATCAAAAGTTGAACAGAGATGGATCGAAGAAGAAATGGAGTGAGAGAATGATGGTGAAAACCAGTTCTTCATAGACATGGAAGAGTAGAAAAGGGAACTTCAGTTGTAGAGAAAGGCACTCATACTCTTTTCGTGGATGAACTACTAGACTCCATGGAGCCAAAAGGGTTCTATACATTATTCACCAACTTTGGTGCGGATAAGGATGTCTACATCCCATTCAAGAGAACAAAGCAGACGCGATCAAGATTTGGATTGGTAAGGTATGACTGTCCTATCGTGGCATGAATGGCAATACAGAAAGCAACGGTCTGTGGTGTGATAACAGAGCATTGAAGGTAAAACTAGCAGATTTTGGAAAGGACTATGGAGGTAAACCAAGACCAACATATGTACAAGAGGTGAGGAAGGAAGGGGAGGTAAATTATGCGAATGCTACTATAAAGAATAGAAAGAAAACCTAGGCTCAGGTGGTATGTGAGGGTGAGAAGAGAGATATCACAAACATAACCATAAGAGCTCATGAAAAAGGTAATGGATGGTTACCTCAATGCTTGGTGACAGAGTTCAAGGAAGAATAAGTAAAGAGGGATATGGGGGCATCAAAGTTACAACTGATGAAGGAAGAGATATAGTTGTCTCATTCGAATCAGAATAAGAGATTAAGGAAAAACTTATCAAGATGATGGCTAGATGCAGGAATGGAGGGAATCTGTTAAGGAATGGTAAAGGGGAATGGCCATAGAAAAAGAAAGACATGTATGGCTGAGTAGTTATGGGGTGCCCTTAAACCTCTAGAGCAACAACACCTTCAGTAGTACTGGAAGGTTATGGGGTGAAATCATTGGGCTAGATGATGACACTCTCAGTATGAAGAATTTGCAGTGCGGGAAGGTAAGAATTGCCACCACATGCATGGAATCTATTAATAAACTAGTAAATCTAGATTGTAAGCGAATCTTATTCCCAGTGAAAGTGTGAGAAGAGCAAGTAATTACCAATGTGATGATAAGAAAGTTGTGCAAGTGCCATAATAACCATCAAGAGGCTGAAATCTATAGCTCAAACGATGAAGATGATGAGCAGAAGACAAATTAGGGGACCAAGTTGGAAAATGACGAAGATGAGTTGGACGTCCAGCAAGGAGATGAGTTGGACAAAATGACTGACATGTAGATAGGAGGTGGGGGAACAGAGTATGATGATAGGGCTGACATGGAAGGGAAATAAAGATGGTTAAATGTTTCAGTGGTAGAGGAGACTGACAGCAACTTGGCAAGAAGCACGCGCAAGAACACCTGCAAATGAGATGATGAGTGATGCACATGAAGAGAAGCGGGGAAATCAAACCATTGATGGAGAGGTTATCACACCTGGATTCATGAAAAGCCTTAGTGGGTCTGATCAGTCCAGGCCTGGGCTAAACATTGAAGTGGTTTTTAATAAGGCCCAAGATCTAGGTTGTAATTTGGGCCATGAAGTAAACTGCAGTAGTGTAGGTGTCCAGCCCAATAGTGTTGATCAAAGTTAATCCATCACAAATCCAAAGGCCTAGACCAAATAGAGATGAGAGAGAAGGCAGAGAAGAGGGGATCGTTGAAAGGAGCCGCAAAATCAAATCAAAGAAGAAAGGCTAGTAGAAAGGAGAAAGCAAAACGGCTACAGGATACCACTTCAACAAGAAGGAGAGTCTCTAAGTTGGGAAAAATATGGAAGGAACATCGTCGAATTTGAAGAAAGGGGTCATTTTCAGATCAGTAGTAGCAATAATTTCACTCTCCATGGCAAGTGACTCAAGCAGAAGGTGTAAATTGCTTAATGAGACAGAAACAAATCTGCAGATTAGTCGGGTGCTTGGAATAAATTACAAAGGAAAATAGGATGAGGTCATAAGGAAAATAATAGAGCTGGGGACATAGAAGAATTTAAGGAGAAAGTGGGGAATGGTGGTTAAGTAGCATCCCTAGAAGGTATAAAGAGTTAAAATCGTTTTTTTAATGAAACTATTATCTTGGAATGTAAGGGGATTGGGAAGCTTAATTAAAAGGAGGTGGGTCAAAGAGGTGTTATTTGATAATAAAGTAAATATGGTGCTTTTTCAAGACACTAAGAGGTTAGCAATCAATCAAGAGATAGCGAGGTCAATTTGGGCAGGAGAGAAGATGGAATTCATGTTAGTAAACTTTGCTAGAGTTGCATAGGGTCTACTTTGCATATGTGACTTGCTTTTCGTGCTCTTTTTGGATACGATAATTTTACAGATCGGACTCTCGTGGTTCTGAATTTGATTTCACAAGTGCAATATGAAATAGATAAAGACAAATGAGTCTAAATCCGGCAATTCTTTTGAAAAATTAATTTTGAATCAAAATGTCAAAAAATGGATTGCTTTGCCAGATTACAGAGTTGCTACTTAAATGCTTTTGAGAAATTTAGAAAACCCGAGACTCGTGCCAAAGGCCACTTATCTGTCATCACCAAAGTGTCTTGGCTCGGGGAATTTAGGTACTAGAGGGGAAAGTCATGAATTGAGCACTCTACTCGTCCGACAAAGATTGACCTCTACCAATCATGACGTGATTCTTATTTACATTATATGCTCTTGTTCTGATTATTAGGCTAATTTTAATATGTGACGCACACAAGTATAGACTAATTTGCAAAAGTTGGAACACTTTGATTTGATCTTTGTTCTGAATATGTACCACTTGAAAAAGTGATCTCATATGTGCATTAATCAAGTTATCTCAATTTAAGCAATTGGCCTTCATCCACAAGTATCCAAACAGATATATCACCTAAGTACTTAGCCTGATGGAAAACATGCTTGATATGGCAACAATCACACACATGCAATACGCTAAAGCAATAAATGCTCACCTAGTACTCCAAGGCAAGCCAAAAGAAATAAAACAATTAGAAAAATACACGCTCTAATATGCAAGTGACTAATGCAACACATACAAAAATGCAACTAATAGGTTCGCTTGTCTAATATTTCATGTGAATTACTTTGACAACATGCAGTGAAGCACGTACTCAAGGAAGTAATAAATGACAATGCCATTAGAATGATGAACCGAACCTTATGCATGCAAATCATGGAAAATGCTAAACGAAATGTGATGCTCTAAGCCATCCATCATAAGCAAGTAAATAAAAGGGAGAAAAAAGTGGGGGTTGGAAGGCATGCACATTATTACACATTGGCCCGCGCACAAGAGGGTTTGAATAAATGTCCAAGCTAATTACTATGAATTAACTAACTATTACAAACCAAATGAAATAAATTAACTATGCCAGCTAACTATTACAAATTAAAATTAACTAATTCATTATAACACAAGATTAATTAACTAAGCTATTACATATTCTAGTGAAGTAACTCACTAATTAATTTAACACTAATTAAACCTGAGCGGTAGTTAAAGAACCATGCATGCTAATGCGATCATCCTCCTAGAAACGCCTCTATTTTGTTGCCACAACTGTTCTGTCTACAGAAAATGCCTCTATTTTGCAAGAAACTAAGCACTGTTGGCTAAAAAGGTGGCCGACCGGCCAGTAAAAGTAGACGGCCGTATAGAAGCGGTGGCTGGTCGACCATTATTGTTGGTATTGCCCTGTTGCAGAAGAAAAGGAATAGAGCAAAAATAGAGTGTTTCCAAGAGATGTATGTCCACCCTGCCCCTCCTTCTCATCAAACAAATCAAAGGAGGGGAAGGCTTGATGCACACGCGTTCAATTGACGCAAACTCATTGGTTGATGACTTATGGACCAAGGGATACACTCTCAATAAATGATGATGAAGGCGCACAAAAACCTCTCCCTATCATGGCTTTGATCAAGGAAAGTGGTTGACCTTGAAACGTTGAACCATTTTCATCAGTAACAAGTATGAAATGACTCAAGACTCCATGGGTTCAATTAACATCCGATTGAACCCAAGTTGATTTTATTATTTTGCTTTATTTTAGCCCCAATTTTATTACTCCATTTAATTACCTTTCTGTGGAGAAGTGGTTTTGAAACACTCTTTGGATCCAATGGGATGCTCGAGATCCTCAGCCAGTCACTTGAAACTGAATGAACACTCCGGTCTGGGGTGCCAAAATTAGCACTCCGATAGACAAGTCAATGTATACTCTCTTGGTTGCTTATATCTCAAGTTTACACTTTTTCTCACATACCTCTTGATAGCTGATATTCTCCTTATTTATAGTCGTTCTTGATGTTGACGGTCGGGCCCACTTTTCTTCCAATGATTAATCCCTCATTCAGCTAACTGTTCGTACTCGGCCTGGTCTATAGTTGATTATTCGGCCTTCGTCCCTCTGGGATGGAGCCGTATAATTCACAATTTGGTTTCTTTCCTCAAGATATTCGGCCTCTATAAGTAATAGATTTATTCGGCCCCCACAATTGCCCCCCAAACATCCTATTAACGTCAGTTAGTCGGCATGTTTGGCCTTTGAACCTAGAGAGTTAGAAAATACGGCGGTATCCCTTACTAGAATGCAAGCGTCAGGACGCCTACTACTTTTGAGCATCATTACAATTTCCCGCCCCTTCGTACATTTCTTTCATTTAATATGATTTGAAACCATGTTGTCTTTTCATCTATATGTTCTTTCTTCAATGGCCAAGATTTCTCGTTGCCTGTCAGTTCAACTCCCTCGCTTCTCGCCTTCTGTAACTTCTTTTCGCTCTTCATTGTCCTTCTCATTTTTTGTAAGTTTCTCTTTCTTCCATCTCGACTCCCTTTTCCTTGCTTGCATGTTGTGTAGAGTGTCTGTTTTTCACGCTGTGATGGCTAAACATTTGAGAGCCCTTCTTTCCGCAGAGAAAGTCTCTGGTTTCCATTGCCACTTTTCTATCCCTGATGACGTTCATCTGTCACTTTTGGCAGAGAACGTGATTGATACGGAGAGGACTGATAATAGTACAATTGTCTTTCCTCTACTGTCAATCGCGGACGGCGGAGTCCCCCATAATCTGCTTTTAAGGGCTGTCCTTCGCCATTGGGGTTTAATCCCTTCTCAGCCGAACGTAAAATTTTTCTGAATAATAATGCGTATTGTAGAACTAAATTGGCACCTTAGGCTTAACCTCAGAATCCCTGCCATTCGGCATTGTTATACCTTGGCCAAGTCCTTTGGACGGCAGGGGCACTACTTTCTCAGGGCCAAGGACACTGACCATCACTTGGTCACTATGCTTGCCAGCTCTGGCAAGCGAGTTGGCGATGTCATGGTTGTGGTCCGTGGAAACTGGGAATTCGGCGAGCGCAAAGATCGTCAAGATCCAGTGCCCAGGCGAAGGGGCGAACCAGGTTACCATTTAACACCCCATGAATTTTGACTAAGTACTTCCTATTCAAATTCCATGTGTTTACCGTTTTAATTGTGCATGAAACAATTTGAAGAAAGTTCTAACTTCGGCCGACGACGACATACTTGCGCAGATAAGAACGGTACTCCAGTTTGTTGGCCATCCGAATCTCCAAAAACAAGGGAGGGCAGCTGTAGACACCCCATTTTTGATAGCCCATAAGACTTGGGCATTACTGATGTTTTACTTGGTGATAAAAGGTGTGCAGGGCAAAGATCCAGTTTCGTCAGCAATGAGAGAGTCAAATCCCAGCTTCATACCCCTTTTGGACCAAAACAATCTTGATCAAAAGATTTTAGATCTTAAAATCCTCTCTTTCAAAATGTTTTGAAAATAAAATTCCTACGATGTTCCGATGCTCACATTTCAGTAAATGTTGCGCTTTTCGGTAAACTGAGCAAGGACAAGTTGGAGATGAATGAAAGAGAGATGAAATTTTTGAAAAATCTTTCAAAAAACTTTGTTTAGGGGTTTGGAGTTGAAGAAAAGAGGAAAGGAGAGAAGAAAACTAGTTCGGGAGAAGTTCGGCATGAATCCAGGTAGAAGAGGGTCGAGCAGGCTTCGCTGAATCGGACATATTCATCTACATACTTGGATTTTAGCTATGAGGCCATCACCGTTGGAAAGCTTACTTCCGGGGATTCATTTTGCACTCAAGAATCTCCTAGAGCCAAGTCTGGGTGGGGTAGATATGATTGGTTGAAGTTGGGTATCATCCAGGTTGGATCGAATCTGCGTGGCTTCACCAAAATGGGCATAACTTTTTCCACAGGAGGAATTTTAATGCAAGGTTTGCGCCATTGGAAAGCTAACTTCCGGGGCTTCAATCTGGACACCCACCGGCCACTTTTTGGCCTTGGCAGCCACCACCGGCCATCAATTTATCCGACCGGAAAAATAGATGGCCGACCGACCATTTAAAATAGCCGACCGACCAATTTTGCTGGCCGACGACCTTCCAAAGTATTCTACAGATTGAGTGGATGCCAGCTGTGCCAGCTGGAGGGCACAGACTGGATCCTCCATACACGTGTATGGAGGATCTTTGCTCTTGGTTTGATGCTTCTAAGAGAAGCTTTAGTCTCTTGGCTCTATAAAGGAAGCTCTCCTCTTCCTTATTCCAGGTTAGAAAAACCAGCTGGGATTCATATATACATCCCTCCATATATCTCTCTCCATATCTCCTCCATTTTAGCTTCAAATTGTTTGGTTCTTGGCTCCTTTGCACACCAACCCCTAGCCTAACACTTCCATCATCACTTGGAGGTTCTTGGAGCTTATTTTCAGAGGTTGAGGATTGGTTTTTGAGACCTAAAGGCTACTGGTTCTTGCTGGTCTTCAAAGGTAACTTCTTACCCTCTTTATTCCCCGTTTTTGCACACCCTTTTAGTCTGTCTTGCTTGTGGATTTGGGCTTTGTGTATAACATAAAAAAGTTCTGTTTTTTTGTGTTTAAGATACTTCATTAAGACCACTTTTGTGTTTGGGGTCGTTTACCCCCTCTTAGGCCTTGTTTGGCCCCATTTTTGTGTGATTTTGGTGAGCTCCGGGACCACCTTGTTTGGGCCTCCTCACCACTGAAATCCCAAGATTTCAGTGGTGAGGATGGTGGTTTGAGGTCCTAAGAAGGAGAGGGGTGACCCTCTCCCTTGTTGCCTTGTTTGTTGCCCTTTTTGGCCTTCCAAAGGGTTCCTATTTGCATGCTTCCAAGCCTTGTTTCAAGCATTTGTTAGTGGGTTTTAGGACCCCCATAAGCCATTTCCAGAGTTGGTTTGGTCTTGTTGAATGTCCCTATTGCATGTGTAGAGTAACTCTCTTGTTGGCCTTTCAAAGGAACGCCCCATTCTAGCATGTGTGGATCTTGTTTCCATGGGTTTTTGGGGCTTATTTGACATACCGTGTTACTGTTTTTTGCTTGGTTTAATGGTCCCTTGCATGCACCTTACACTTGCCTTGCATTCCTTTATTTTGCCTAGAAAGGTATCTTGCATTTGGACCACCATGCTTGCATGTTTTGGCTTAGCTTTGTGAAGTTTTTAGTCATGTTTTAACATATTTAAGTTCTATTTGGTGTCGTTTTGGTCATGCTTTCCATGCTTTGTATAGCCTCTTTGCATTCTAGCTTGTTAGCCTTGGGTGTGTGTCACTAGCATGCTTTACTTGGCTTGTTCTCATGATTTGGCATCATTGGAGACCATATTTCAGTCCATGTTCCATGCTTTCATACTTGCATTTTCCATCCCTTTTCATGCTTTGGAGAGTTGATTGCTTATGCACCATGTTTAGGCCTTTGTGCATGCATGCTTGTGTGTGAGTTTTCATGCCTTTGTTACATCATTTTGGCCACTGATTTTGGCATGCTTGAGAGCTACCTATATTAGTTTGAGTCCATCTTTTCATGATGTTGCATGCTTGTCTCGCATATTGTCACATCCTTGTTCCATTTTACATGATTGTTGTATGCTGTACATATTCACATGTTCATGTTGCATACTTAGCTTCCATGCCTAGGTTGCATAGCATTTTGCATGCATGCCTTGCCTCTTGAATCACTATGATAGAGGTTGAGCTTTATGTGTTTATTTGGTTTGCATGCCATTTGAAATCAAAATGCACAACTTGGTTTTTTAGGCCATCACGCATTGAAGTGCGCGATTGGTGGTCTGAGAATCGAGTACCACCCCTCTTTGAGTCATAAACATGATAAGGGGTGTGGTTGTGCACACATTTGCTTGAAATGCATTGCCATGCCATGTTTTGTCCTCTGCTGCTGTCAAACCAGTTTCTGCAGGAATATTTGGCCGGCCGGCCATCTTCAATGCCGACCGGCAAATAGTGTTGGCCGATGGATCAATTTTGTGGCCGGTGATCATTCCCCTTGGCCGGTGGCCATTCTCCTCAGCCGGTGGTGTTCCACGGTGTGCAGAGAGCATATCGTGGGACTTGTACAATTTTCAGAGGAGCAGAGCAGGGGAAACAGAGGCAACTTGTGCATGGTGGCGGATTTCCCAGCAGAACCGAGCACGCATTGCATTGGACCCTCTTCCCGAGGCTGATTTTATTGCTTAATTAGCTTAGTTAATTTGCTTAGCTAGTGAATTGTCTGTAATAATTAATTAGCTTGATAGTTAGTTAATTGTATTATTCTTTTAGTCCCTCCGAGCGAGGGCTAATTTGTAATAAGTGTGGGTGCATGTGTGCATGTCTTCCAACCCCCACTTCTTTCTCCCTTTTACTTACCCGCTTTGATGGTTAGTATTAGGACATATTTAATTTAGCATACCTTATGCTATGCATGCGTGCATCCATACATTTGTCTTACATGCACTGGGCTCGGCACATCATGCTAACTGCACTTGTATTTCAGTTCCAAAGTTGAGTACTTGTTAATTGCAGCATTTCACATGCCACGTTTAGGATAGCCGAGCCTATCATAGTTGCATCTTACATGTGTTGCATTAGCCATTTTAAACATGAACTAGGATCATGCATATGATTACTAACTAGTTTCTGTTTTGGCTTGGACTACTCTGTAAGTTCTTTCGCTTTAGCATACCGCATGCGTGTGAGTGTTGCCATAATTGCATGATTACCATGAGGCTAGCTGCTTATGTGATATAACTGCTTGAATGCCTGTGGATGGAGGTTGAATTACCTAAATTGGAATAATGCATTAAAACTGTGAGTTTTAAGCCCACTAGGTAGTGGCAAAATCATCTTTTCCAAAGCCCACTTGAGGGTGGCAAAACCTGCATTTTTAGTCTACTTGCAAGTAGCAAACCATTTTCAAAACAAACATGAAATCTCGCTGAGGAGGGCTTATGGACAAGGCTTTCATGCAGGCCAAAAAGTTGGGATAGAGAAGACGAAGGAAAAGCTCGCCGAGGAGGTCTGCCGATGTGAGAACCGTGGATTTAAGCACGGGTGGATCAAGGCTCTCTAGTCCCCAGAGTCTTTGTGGGTAGCAGGGGTTGATTCGATGTCCCCATTATACTAGAGTCATCACTTTCCCTTCGCGGCCTTCGAAGTCGAGAGGAGCGATGACGAGGGGGATGCCGAATAAAATTAAACATATTGTACTGCTCCAGCGTAAATAGGGAGCAAATTATGTATTATCGATTTATGCAATAA
Source organism: Camellia sinensis (assembly GCF_004153795.1). Lineage (NCBI taxonomy): Eukaryota > Viridiplantae > Streptophyta > Magnoliopsida > Ericales > Theaceae > Camellia > Camellia sinensis. The sequence goes on from NW_021026654.1 coordinate 168,741, forward strand.
AACATATTATTTTACATGTTTGCATGTTGTTTCAGCTCATGTCGCATGTTGTTTTAGTTTGTGTTTAAACATATTAACAATCATCTTCCATCCTTCGTCAACTGAGTTTATGCTTATTAACAGAATATTCATGAAAAGCGTGCCGAAGCCGGATGCTTTAAACATGTTTCAGCTTTTTTTTTTTTTAAGCCAATCGTGATATCCATGAAGGGCGCTCCGAATCCAGAGGCTCATTCGGCCAAAAAGTGTCATTCACTGAAGGGCACTCCGAATTCGGAGGCTTTTTACTTGGCCAATCGTGATATCTACGAAGGGCGCTCCGAATCCGGAGACTCATTCGGCCCAAAAGTGTCATTCACTAATGGGGCTCTGAATTCGGAGGCTTTTTATTTGGCCAATCGTGATATCCACAAAGGGCGCTCCGAATCCGGAGGCTTTTTACTTGGCCAATCGGGATATCCATGAAGGGCTCTCTGAATCTAGAGGCTCATTCGGCCCAAAAGTGTCATTCACTGAAGGGCACTCCGAATTTGGAAGCTTTTTATTTGGCCAATCATGATATTCACGAAGGGCGCTCTGAATTCAGAGGCTCATTTGGCCCAAAAGTGTCATTCACTGAAGGGCGCTCCGAATCCGGAGGCTTTTTATTTGGCTAGTTGTGATATCCATCAAGGGCGCTCTGAATCCGGAGGCTCATTCGGCCCAGAAGTGTCATTCACTAAAGGGTGCTCCGAATCCAGAGGTTTTTTATTTGGCCAATCGTGATATCCACGAAGGGCGCTCCAAATCCGGATGCTCATTCAGCCTAAAAGTGTCATTCACTGATGGGGCTCCGAATTCGGTGGTATTTTATTTTTTCATGTAGTGAAATAAGTAATCTTGCATCATATAAGTGAAAGTTTGTTAATGGTGAACATTCAAAATAAATCATCATGCCCCACAAGTCCGGTTAATGATAGAATTTACGCAAATGTGTGGAATTCCAAGGACGCGGCAGACTTCTTACAGACATGTCCTTCAACTGATATGCACCTGTTCCCACGATTGAATCGATTTTATAGGGGTCGTCCCAGTTAGGACCCAGTTTGCCGTCAATCGAATTCCTGGCAGCTGGGAGTACTTTCTTGGGGAGCAATTCTCCTAATGTATAACGGCGTAGACGAACACGTTGATTATACGACTTAGCAAGCTGTTGCTGGTACCGTGCCATAGACGCAAGGGCACGGTCTAGTCATTTCTCAATTAGGGCCAAATCCAAGGCCAACATCATGTCATTTCGGCCCATATCAAAAGCTTTCGATTTCAAGGTTGGGAGGCCAATCTCTAGGGGGATGATTGCCTGGGTTCCAAATTATAAAGCAAATGTCGTTCCCTTAGTGGATCGCCTCGGCGTAGTGCGATGAGCCCATAACATACTCGGCAATTCTTCGACCCATTTGCCTTTGGCTTTCTCTAGCCTTTTCTTGATGCCGTCCAAGTGGCTTTGTTAGAGGCTTTGACTTGGCCATTGCTTTGTGGATAAGCTGGCGTCGAGAAATAAGGATGAATACCATATGTGCTGCACAGTTCTCGGTAAACGCCACAGTCAAACTGGGTGTCGTTGTCTGAAATAAGAGCTCTTGGAATGCCAAATTGCGTTATGATATTTTTTCCCCATACAAAATGCTTAACATCGGTATCCTGAATGTGCGTTAATGCCTTCGCTTCGACCCATTTTGTGAAGTATTCTGTCGTGACAATCAAAAATCGCTTGTTGCCCGGGGCACGAGGTAATGGTCCGACGATATCAAGTCCCCATTGGGCGAACTGCCAAGGACTGGTAACAGAGCTTAGCTCTTCAGCAGACAAATGGGTTAAAGGGGAAAACTTCTAGCACTGTTCACATTTTTTGACGTAACACTCGGCATCAGCTCTCATTGTCGGCCAATAATACCCTTGTGTCACAGCTCGATCAGCCAGAGAGTGCCCGCCGAAATGGGCACCACAACTACTTTCATGTATTTTAGTCAGGAGTTCTTCGACTTTGTCCAGATGAACGCATTCTAGATATGGACCAGAAAGGGATTTTTTGTAGAGCTTTCCTTGCAGATCTAAGTAATATCTCAGGGCTTTGTTCCGCAGTTTGTGTGCTTCTTTTTTGTCCGTCGGGAGCTGTTTAGAAGATAGGAATGCGGTGATAGGGTCCATCCAGCTTGGACTTGATTCTATGACATTAATTTGGATTGACTCCGAGGAGGCAATGCTCGGCTTAGGGATGAATCCTACTTCAATTGTTCGTTTGATTTCTGAGTTGATGGCGAAGGCTAGGCAAGCCAAGGCATCTGCATACGTGTTCTGATCCCGGGTTATTTGATTTAGTTCATGATGGTCGAACTTTGCCAACAAAGAATTCGCTATTTTCATGTAAGCTGCCATACGATCATTTTTGGCTGCGTATTCCCCTTTTAATTGGTTGATGACTAGCTTTGAATCGCGGAAAATAAGGAGACGCCGAGCACCAAGGAGATGTGCATTCCGTAAGCCGGTTAACAATGCTTCGTATTCGGCCTCATTGTTCAATGCATCGAAACCCAGTTTGACAGCCTGCTTAATTATTTCCCTGTCGGGAGCCATGATAACTATGCCCGCCCCACTGCCACGTTGGTTGGACGATCCGTTACAATACATCTACCAAATGTCCCCAACATAAATTCTCTAGTTCGGCTTAGGTTTAATCTTATCAGACTTGAAGTCGACGAGGCCTCCACTGAATTCGGCCACAAAGTCGGCAAACACTTGCCCCTTGATTGAGGTTCTAGGCAAAAACTGAATATCGTACTGGCCGAGTTCGAGAGCCCACTTTGAAACGCACCCTGATGCTTCTGCACTATGGAGTACTGACCGGAGGGGGTAGTCCGTTAGTACCCCGATGGTATGCCCCTGAAAGTAATGCATCAGTTTTCTTGCTGTCATGAAGAGGGCTAGGATGAGTTTTTCCAACGGAAGGTAACGTGTTTTGGCGTCAACATTGCCTTGCTCACATAATACACTGGCCGCTGCTCCCCAAGCTCTTTCATTAATAGAATGGCGCTGATGGCCCGATCGAAAACTGCCATATATAAAATGAGTGGATAACCTGCTGAAGGTGTTGTCAAGAGTGAAACTGATCGGAGGTAAGTCTTTAGACCGTTGGAAGCGGCTTCGCACTCAGAGGTCCATTCAAAAGCTTTACCCTGCCGTAGTGTAATAACCCGACCCTCGTGCATGTTTTCTAGTATGCTTTCAGTTCCTTATTATGTATAATTACAAGTTAGATACGGAATTCCAGGTGAAAGTAAGTTTAATTGTGTGAATTCCATGGTTATGGTTTGATACCTGTCAAATATGAAAAATATCTGTTACAATTGCAATGTTCAGATCAGAAATTGGAAGCCTTAGAGACTTATTAATCAGAAATTGACCTTATAATTGGGTTCAGTATAATTTTTAGATCATAATATGATTTTCAATCTAATTCAGAATCGTTAAACTGGCAAATGTCGTTCCCTTAGTGGATCGCCTCGGCGTAGTGCGATGAGCCCATAACATACTCGGCAATTCTTCGACCCATTTGCCTTTGGCTTTCTCTAGCCTTTTCTTGATGCCGTCCAAGTGGCTTTGTTAGAGGCTTTGACTTGGCCATTGCTTTGTGGATAAGCTGGCGTCGAGAAATAAGGATGAATACCATATGTGCTGCACAGTTCTCGGTAAACGCCACAGTTAAACTGGGTACCGTTGTCTAAAAGCATACCGTTAGGTATGCCGAATCAAGTAATGATATTCTGTCAGACGAACTTCTTCACATCTTTTTTCTTGATTGATGCCAATGCTTCTGCTTCCACCCACTTTGTGAAGTAGTCTGTTGCTGCGAGAAGGAACTTCCTGTTTCCGGGTGCTGTTGGAAGTGGTCCTACTATGTCCAAGCCCCCCATTGCAAAGGGCCATGGGCTGGACAATGGTAGGAGTTCTCTGGCTGGCTGATGTATTTGGTGTGCGAGCTTCTGACATTTCTCGCACTTCTTCACATACTTCTCCGAGTCTGCCTGCATGTATGGCCACCAGTATCCTTGTGAAATGGCTCTGTAAGCTAACGATCTTCCTCCTTGGTGGCTTCCGCACACCCCTTCGTGTATTTCGAACAAGAATGCTTCTACTTTGCTGGGGTGGACACACTTTAGATAAGGTCCTGAGAATGACTTTTTGTACAATGCCATAGATGGGGACAGCCAAAATCGCTGCGACTTTGCTCGAATTTTGTTGGCTTCTTTCTTGTCTTCCGATAAGACGCCGTCTTTTAAGAACAGTATGATATTTGAGCCTTGCTCACTACCGTGTTAGGTTTGTCTCGTAGGTAAACCAACCTGGAGGTCGAGTCATTAGCTCAGTTCCTTGGTTGACTTTCTTTTGACAACTTCACCGTGTCCCAGTAGTTGATGAAGTCTATGCGTTCTGTGAAGTTCCTTCACACACCCTTAGCTTTGGTCCACAAGTCTATTTGTCTAATGTGATTAATCATGTATAACTTTAACTCTACCAATATTTTTGCTCTACACCCCCCACGTGTAGGGCTGGATCTATATATAGTGTGTGTGTATGATGAATGTCTATTTCTTGTGTTGTATGTTTACCATAGTTGAACTTTAATAGTACATGTTGTGATCCTGGCATATAGGTGTTAGCTCAATGGATGTTGTTCTATGTTGTTAATTGCGATTCTGTTCAGCCCCATATGTTATACATATCGAATTTAATGTCCATTCTGAATTGGTCATGCCCAAACTCTTAGGGGCGAGCTAAGGGTGTGACACGTAGGTACGAAAGACATTGTC
>NW_021026654.1:180584-319456 GCF_004153795.1 Camellia sinensis
TATCGGCAGCGATCTGTGGAACGACTGATGAACCTGTTGAGTGCAGCAACCATCCCCATCAACTTTTGAACCTCCTTGACCAATTGAGGAGAGCCAAGCTCCAGGATTGCTGTGATTTTCCTCGGGTTGGCATCGATTCCGCGGTGGTTGACAATGTAGCCAAGGAATTTGCCAGATCCGATCACAAATGAACACTTGGAAGTGTTCAACTTCATTCTGTGCTTGCGTAAAATGTCGAATGTCTCTTCTAGATCGGCTAGATAAGTTTTCTCTTCTTTGGACTTGACCACCATATCGTCAATGTACACTTCTATAATACGGCTGGGTTGCTCCTTGAACATGGCAGTGACTAGTCTTTGGTAAGTTGCCCCCGCATTCTTCAGCCCAAAAGGCATAACCTTATAGCAATAGATTCCTCTTGGGGTGAGGAATGCAGTTTTGTCTCGGTCCTTCGGATGCATGGCAATTTCATGGTAACCTCTGTAGGCATCGAGGAAGCTTATACGTTGATGACGCGTCATGACATCTATGAGTTGGTCTATTCTGGGGAGGGGAAAACAATCCTTGGGACAAGCTTTATTTAAGTCCATGAAATCCACACAAACACGCCAAGTCCCATTTTTCTTCTTTACAACCACAGTATTCGACAACCATGTAGGATAGGTAACTTCCCGAATTGCCCCGACATTAAGCAACTGGTCAACTTCTTCAACAACGGTAACAGTGTGTTCTACGGCTGACTGTCGGCTTTTCTGAATAATCGGCTTAGATTTAGGGTCAACATTTAAATAGTGCTGAGAAATAGATGGATCTACCCCCGGCATCTTATACAGTGACCATGCAAATACGTCAAGGTTGCTAAGTAAGAAGGTAATTAGCTGCTTCCTGTCGACTTTATTCAGGGAGGCACCGACCATGAAGAACCTTTCAGGATTCCCATCAATTTCAACTCGATCCAGGGCTTCCGTGGCCTTTTCACTTTGAAGTCGCCCAACATCGTCGAGGCTCTCTCGATCCGACACCTCAATAGAATTCACTTCTAGCTCTCTTGGTGTCTTTGCAGCAAGGAGATAACAAGCTTGTGCCGATTTCTAAGAACCACAGATTTGTTCAATGCTGTGTTCGGTCGGGAAGCAGAGTAATTGATGATAGGTGCTCAGCACGGCTTGCATGGTATGCAGCCAAGTTTGCCCCATGATGAGATTATATGGCGAAGGAAGCTTGACAGCCAAGAATTCCACATCCACTGATCGGGAGCCCGCTCGAGCTGGTAGTGTGATTTTTCCCAACGAGTATTCTGGATTAGCATTGAAGCCGAATAACGGATAATGAGCCAGGGATAGATCCGACTTAGTGAAGCCAAGTTTGATGAAGGTTTTGTAGTACATAACTTCCAATGTACTCCCATGGTCAATGAGAACACGTTCAATGGTGAATCGGTTTGCGCGTAGTTCGATGACCAAGGGATCGATGTGCGGGGAGCGCTACGCCGACCAAATCAGAATCATTGAAAGTAATACTCGGAGCTTCATGGGGCCGTTTCACTAGGTCTGATTTGCTTCTGGGAGTCAGGATGCGACTGAATTGTATGTACCGCAGATGCCGTCGGCAAGCTGTAAATCATATTGGTCAAGCCGCGTGGGGGTGAATCTTGTCGTAGAGCAACTATTTTGGTTGAATTGTTCTTTCGAACGTGTTGCTTAAGCCGACCATCTTGTACCAACTCCTCAAGATGATCTTTCAAGGCATAACAACTGTCGGTATCATGTCTGTGGTCTTTGTGATATTCACACCATCTATCCCGTCTCCTCGTGTCGGGAGGTCCGACCATCTTGGGTGGCCATTTGAAGAACAGAAGATGTTGAATTTTAGACATAACCGTACTGATCGGCTCTGACAACTCCGTATATTTCTTGTCCGCGCGCCTGATGCGCTTGCCATCCACTTGAAGTTGTTCACTAGCCCGTTGTGGACATTGGTCATTTGATCGGCGTGAATCTCGTCTTCTGTCTCGTTTAGCCTGATTCCGTGGTTCAGGGCTCCGCGAGGGTGCCGAATTTATCGGCTAAATGATCTCGGATGGGGCCATGTTGTTCGCCTTGTGCCCAACTTTAACCCGCAAGGAATCATCTTCCACTTTGCCATATTCCTCAAGTTTCTTCATTAGTGACCAGACTGTTTTGGAGGGCCTCTTGGTGAAGGAGCTACGGAGGGCACTATCAGGGTGCAACCCAATTTAAAGGCGGTGATGGCCATGGAGTCATTGTAGGAATCATCCGTGAGATTAAAGCATTCCCAATAGCGCACCGAATAAGTATGTAGGGTTTCCCCGCGTTGAATTTGCATTGCCCAGAGAGAATCGGCCTGCTTCGGCTGGACCTCATTGGTGATGAACCTTGCCCTGAAGGATTTTTAGAGTTGATGGAAGCTCTTGATGAATGCTAGTTCCAATTTATAATACCATCTGACGACCAATGATCCCAAACTGTTGGGAAATATTCGAGACATGAGGGCCTCGTCATCTTCATGTAGTGTCATGGCTTGCTTGTAGTGACGGATGTGATCGGTGGGGCCTGATTTTCCATCATAGAGGGTGAACGATGGAGCTTTGAACTTTTTGGGTAGTACCGCCCTTGAGATCCGTCGCACAAAGGGGTCATGTTGATCCTCTTCGTCTGAATCATTTCTTCTTCGTTTAGTCCTTGCGCGCGGACTCCCTTTAGAAGAGCTAGAGACTTCGACTCGTCCCTTCTTTTTGGATCCTGGGGATGATGAGTCAGAATCAGTGCTACTATCTTGTCTCCGAATTTGAGGTCGTCGACCATTCTTGGCACGCGGCCTGTTGGGATTTTGCCACCTCCAAGGCCAAATCCTATCGAAGGCGCTCGTTCTCAGCCATCATGTTTTCCAACCCATGTTCGTTTTGCTTCGCCTAGTCCATAATTGCTTGCATTGTCTCATGCGCTAATGTCGAGGGTGAAGTCTAGGCAGCTGAGTCGAAGTTCAAAGCTCTTCGTGCGGTAATGTTTTCTGGTCCAAGCATGTTGCTTGGAGTGGTTTCAACTCGTGACGTAAGGTCGTCAGCGACTACCGGAGGATCTTCCGTCATGCCCGCCATGGATGTGTTGGAGTATTCCCACAAACGGCACCAATTGGGGAGAAGTGGTGTGGAAACACTCTTTGGATCTAATGGGACACTCGAGATCCTTAGCCAGTCACCTGAAAAGGAATGAACACTCCGGTCGGGGGTGCCAGAATTAGCACTCCGACGGACAAGTTTGTGTATACTCTCTTGGTTGCTTATATCTCAAGTTTAGACTTTTTCTCACATACCTCTTGTTAGCTGATATTCTCCTTATTTATAGTCGTTCTTGATGTTGACGGTTGGGCCCACCTTTCTTCCAATGATTAATCCCTCATTCAGCTAACTGTTCGTATTCGGCCTGGTCTATAGTTGATTATTCGGCCTTTGTCCCTCCGGGATGGAGCCATATAATTCATAATTTGGTTTCTTTCCTCAAGATATTCGGCCTCCGTAAGTAATAGATTTATTCGGCCCCCAAACTTTGCATTCATTAATTGATTGAGTCCAAAAATGAAGATCAATTCCACTACTGGAGAGGAGTATCAAACCGAGGGTTGCTTTAGGCATGAGAGAGAGATCATGCCGTTGGTAATGAACCTCTAAAGAGATTAAACCATTAGGGACAAGGTCATTAGAGCGGGGTGCAGAGGTCATTAGATGTGAACACAAGTATGAAAAACATGAAATAAATGCTATCAGCTCAAATAGGTTGGTGTCTAATGCCTAAAACACCAAACATATGAGGAACATTACACTACAAGCATGCAATAGAAAGCATAAATGAAGTAAACACATAAAAACAGTCCTAAAACACCTGAAAATAGTATTGAAATAAATATACAAAAGGCTAAAAGAGTAAGCTAAAATAATGGAGAAATTAAACTAGTAAACAAGCTGAAGGAGGGGGGCTAACCCCTCCATTTTTTGGACTGCAAAAACCACTTTTTTAGCCTCTAAAAACCTTTGAAAATCAGTGGTAAAAAGCTCAAAAAAAGTTGATGAAAAGATGGGGAACACAAGGGTAAAAGCCTAAGAAGCAACGTTCAAAGAAGGGTAGTCAACCCCTTTGCCTTTAATGGCCTTAAACCACAAGTTTCAGCCCATAAAGACGGGTGAAAAACAGTACAAAAGCAACAATAAATGATGGTAAATAAATAAGAGAAAAAAGCTTAGAGTTATACCTCTTGAAGAGAAGTGACCCTTTAAATTATAAACCACCAATTTCACACTCTCAAGAGCTAAGATGTAAGCTCAAGAACTCAACAAAGATACCTCAAAATTTTGTTTAGGAAGTCTAGGCAATATGTGTGTAGGTTGCAAGGTAAAGAGAGAGAAATATTTTCTAAGAATTTTTCTTCTCCAAATTTTTCTAACCTCATTTTATGAGAGGAGGTCAAGTATATATAGGAAAACATGTTAGGCTCTCGGAAATATCCATACAGAAATAGCTGGTGCAATGTAGTTTTTTGACACAAGTGGCTGGCTAGCTACTAACGGGGATGGTCGTACACTAATTGTGGCTGGCCGGCCACTAGTGGGTCTGTGGGCCTCTGGGTGGTCAGGCTTTAAAAAAACCTGTTGTGGTCCAAAAATGATGTAAGACTTGTAGGTTTCTGAGGCTCAAATCCGAGGCTTTCTACTAAAGAAATCAAGCATTTGACAAGCGTGTGTATTCATCATTGGGTGGTCAATCTGTAGCGCCCAAGTGTTTATGGACAGTAAAAAATGGGGTGTCTATAGTTGCCCTTCTTTGAGAGAGCTCGAAGTCATGAAATGACGTGAGTGAATGTCAAAGCCCAGAGACGACTCATTTTGATGAGATCGTAAGACTTGGAAAAACAAACAAAATGCAGATACAGTTGGTTGAACCCAAGGGTTGCTTATGTATCCCATTACAAAGAATCAAACCAGCGTACTTCATAGGCAGAATGCAAAATGATACACAATGTAACAAAATAATCAAACCACAAGCAGTGCAAAACACACGAATACCATAAAGGAAGGGAGATGCAAATCAAAGTATGTTTTATATAGAAAGGAAGTGGGCATAGCCAAATGATGCATAACAAAGGCTAAGTGCGTACATCCTCAATACTGGCCCAGCGCAGCATGGATGCTTACACATAACAGAACCATGTTTTAACGTGAAAAGGATGCGAGCACATGTAAAACTATGTTTTTCGTGGAAAGAGAAAGATTACAAGTAATTAGGTGGTATGATAAAGTGAGGAATGATCTGCTGGGGAAAGATAATGATCCTAAATGCTGAATGCAACAAGACAAAGTACGATGCAATGGATGAAGTGAATAAATGGGTGCAATCCGAACCATGTCTTACCTATAAAATGCATGGACACAAAACAAACCACGTATAATAAAGAAAAGGTGTTAACACTCTCAATACTGGCCTCAGCGGAGCATGGGTACTTACACATGACATAACCATGTTTCAATGAGGGAAAGCTATGAGCACATGCCGAACTAAGCTTAATACGGAAAGGATGCATGTAATAAAATGTTATGATGTAATGGGTGTAATGGATAATGGAGTAAATGCATGTGATAAATGCTATATGCAATACAACAGAGTAATAGATAATAATAGATATGATGTAGCAGCTAGGAAGTGAAAGTACATTTAGAAAGCACCTTACAGGGGTAGTCGACGATGACTCACCTTATGCTGCTGGGGATCTTCCTCTTCTTCTTGGTTTTAAGACTTATTCCATCATCTTATGCTTCCAAACCACTAGTAATACTTTTCTCCCTGGCTATGTTTGCAACTTTCCCTATTCTCTAACAAGGTGACAGACTAGGTTGGTTCAGTATCCAAAATTGAGGAGCATACAAGCTACGTCAACCTATGGGGCTACCATACAGATTTCAAGCCGAGGATACACCCTTGGGTATTTGTACTAGACTTTAGTTTCAAAAATTCCGAACCTTTGTGTTCTAGGCCTCGGCCATTCGAACTATAGTTTCCACCGTCTCAGTTGATCTCCTCCAAACCTTTGTGCATGAAAATGCTTGATTGATGGCTTGAGAGCCAAGAATTACACTCTTTTGAGCTTGAGAAATGATAAGGAGGGTAATAGTACATTTATTGTTTGAGAATACACTGTTTTGCCTCTATTTGCTCTCCATTGCAGCAAAAAGGAGAATCCCAAGGAAAGGGTGGCCAGCCGACTACCAGTGATGGTCGACAGCCACAAACAATGGTTGACCGGCCAGTAGTAGTGGCCGACAGCCACCTATGGTAGCCGGCCGGCCATCAGTGGAAAAGTTGTTCAAAGTGTTCCTGAGGTGGAGCAGAAGCAGTCTGGAAATTGGTGAAATGTTCAAAAATCAAAGCAAAGTTCAAACAGAGGCATCCAAAGGCAAGGCAGTGGATTTTTAGAAGGAAGCCAACCAAGCATGTATGCGTCCCTCGCCCTCGAGGCCATTTAATTGTTTCAATTCATTAGCGTAGCTAATTATTCGATTCAAGTGTTGTAATATTTTAATTAGCTTAGCGTAACTAGTTATTGAATTTGGTTTGTAATTAATTAGCTCGAATAGTTAATTAGTTGGTTTGTAATAATTAACTTAGCTTAGTGTAGCTTAGCTTAATTATTCAGACCCTCCTTCGAGGGGGTGCAATGTTGTAATAAGCGTGCGTGTGTGTGTGCATGTCTTCCAACCCCACTTCTTTCTCCTTTTTACTTAACCGCTTTTGATGGTTAGTTTAGGGTCACGTTTCGATTAGCATACCTTATGCTTGCATGTTTGCATCATTCATTTGTATTGCATGCACCGAGACTCAGCGCATCATTCAAACTGCATCGTATTTCAATACTTCTTTGAATACGTGTATCAAATTGTTGCATTCATATGCCATCTTAGATAGCCGAGCCTATTAAATGGATATTGCATATGTTGCATTAGGCATCTTACATATTTAGGATCATGCATATTTCTAACTAGCTTTTGTTTTGGCATGGAGTACACTGTAAGCTTTTACGCTTTAGCATACTTGCATGAGTGTGAGTGTTGCCATGATAGCATGCTTGCCATGAGGCTATTTGCTTATGTGATTAACTGTATGAATGCTTGTGGATGAAGGCTTGATTGCTTAAACTGGAAAAATTCGATGATTGTGATTTTTAAGCTCACGTTGCGAAGTGGCAAATCCGCATTTTAGCCCACCTGAGGGTGGCAATTTCAAACCATTTCCGAAAGCAAACATGAATTGAATTCGTTATAATTCTCGCGATTTAGTCTATACTTGTATGTCTGCGTCACATAGTAAAGTTAGCTAATAACCGGAATAAGAACACATGTGTTTATAAAACAACATATCATGTTTAGTAGAGGCCGATCCTTCGATCGGGCGAGCAGGGGTGCTCATGTCATGACCTTCCCCTCTCGTACCCAAGTTTCCCGAGCCGAGGCAACTTTGGTGATGACGGACACATGGCCTTTGGCACGAGTCAGGGTTTCCTAAATTTTCAAAAAACAAAATATTTAGGTGGCGACTTTGAAATATGGAAAAGCAGTCCATTTTTGGCACTTTTTGATTCAAAATCAATTTTCCTAAATGATTTTCCGGATTTAGACTCTTTGGGATTTATCAGTCTCACATTGCACTTTGTGAGTTAAGATTTAGAACCGTGACAGGAGTCCGAACTGTATGACCAATTCGCGCCTTTCCGAAAGGAGGCCGTGTGAACAAATTCGAGTCTACAGTTTCTAGCAACTCTGCTGGGGATTTAGAAAACTTGACTCGAACTCATGATATGATGTTTTATTCACATTTATGTGTTTCTTTGCATTACATTTGCATAGGTGCACCTAAGTCATAGTGTTTTCCATCTGTTATTCCTGAGCGGTTTGCCGGAGGCTTGCTTGGAAAAGCGTGCCATAAGGCTGATCGGTTGTAGGCTTTGCCACGATGGGAACACAAACCTTGGATCTAGAATACCGTTGTACCGTTTGATCCTCCTTTCACTTCTCGGTGTTAGGAGCGAGAGGTATATTAGGGGGTTTTGCTGAGGCACCATTTTTGACCAATCGACCTAGTTCCATATCAGGAGCCATAGAGACTATTCCAAACTAGGACAGGTTGCTCACCCGAATGCAGGATTGTGTGAAGCCACTTGTTGTGCATAGTGAAACCCTAACTCCTGACAAAACCAGGACAGGGTAACCCTACCCCCATCATGGGGCTGTTTTGGCTATCTTTAACTGGAATGTACGTTACAGTGAAACAGTACAGGGATTTGCATATCAGTTGCCAAGTTGGTATCTGTTTTTGGGTAGAATTCAGTAGAGAGTACAACCATTCAAATTTTAGTTGGCAATTGTAATTATAGGTTTTAGAGGGAGGACTTCAAATTTTTTGAGGGATTCCTAAATTAATTGCTGATGAAAATGTTATTTAGTCGGGAAAAAGGTACACTATTTTGTTTTTGGCGAGTAAAACAATTAGTAGCCGAAGAAGAAATTAAGCTAGGGTTTGAAAACATTACCATTTTAGACATATCACCTATACTTGGAAGTTCGAATGGACATGTCTCTGTTTCTCTCATTGTGACTCTCTCTCTCTCTCTCTCTCTCTCTCTCTCTCTCTCTCTCTCTCTTATGCCTCTGCTCACCTCTATTATTCTCGTTTTGTTACCATCGACGTTGGGTAAATAAGCATCACCTCCATCACACACAACACCACCATCACAGCTCCGTCAATCCACGATTGACTTTCAGAGACCAAAAATGAGGCTTTGGGACTTATATTTTAGTAGTTGAATGTTTATTTTCCTGTAGTGAATATAGTTTTTAATAAATCATAAAGGCACTTATAAGTTAACTTATTTAATTTATTGGCTTAAAAAAAATAAAAATAAATAAAAACTAACAAATGGTGTTTGGTTGCAAATCTATATAATTTAATTAACTTTTTCACTTTATTTGGCCCAAAAAGTCAGATTATGTTAAGGTACAATTTGTAGTGTTTTTTTTTTTATAAAAAAAATCTTATTTGAAACACTAAAATACGTACAAACATAAAAGTCTCATCTCTTTTGTCATAAGTACAACTTTTGAGGGCATCCTAAATATTCGACAACAAAAAAACTATGTCATATCATAACTTATTTAACCAAACATATAGAACTTTATTTTATTGATTATTAAAAGTTGCACTAAACACATTTACAACTTACTTTAAGTTTTTTAAAAGTAAAATTTAAAAAATTATAATCTTAAAAGTTAAATTATAAGTGATACCAAATGAGCCTTGTAACACCCCACTTTTTATTACTCGGATAACATTCCAAACCATTGTTGTAAATAATTTCGGAGATAGCAGACAAAAATTTCAGTATCTTAATAAAGATAAGTAAGTCAAGATTCTCTTATTTGTATACAAAGTAAATGCAACGTGTAACATGATTACAGTAAATTACCCGCGGGCTTACATCATTACATAAAAGAGAAAGGGTTCAACCTTTTTTTACAGCAATGGCATTCAGCCAACAAATAAAATGCCCCATAGCCAACAGATAATGAAGATCTTCGATATTGAATCACTTCTTGACATTCACCTGAAAAAGGATTAGCAACGTCCGATGAACATAAAGTCCAGTAGGGATCCCAACATGATCCTAAATAATAGCAACTTACAGATAGCTATGATCATCAATGCTTTAAGTCATGCCATATATACATATGTGCCGGTTTATACTTGAAGATATACTTATATAGGTATTTTTCTCAAAATTATTTGATTTGTCCAACATCACAAAACCGTTCATTATTCTTTCTTTGTGTTACCTCTTTATTTTAAACTTGCCAGACAATAATGGGTGTTTGAAAACAACTCACGAAATCCAAATACTTTTCCCCAATTACTGAACTCACATCCAATTCCAAATTACAATTTTCAAATAGAAGCATCCCAACAAACAAGAAGATGATACATATAAATACTCCTCACGTAACCATATAAGACAATTGACATCCTCTACAAAATAATCATCACCATGCAAGAAACACATAAGCGGAACTGAGATGATAACGAGAAAACCTAACAATGCTCTACCTGCCTCAAACACGGCAAGCCAAGGAAACACCTTTCAAATACTTACGCCAATTTTCCAATCACCAGCTAGAAAGTAATGGTGCCTCTGCCAAGTTCTCCAGGTGCTAGCTTAAAGGTACTGGCAGCCCACATTCTCAGCACAACCAATTCTCTAGGCGTTAGCTAGAAGGTAATGGTACCTCTTATTCTCAGCGCATACACATTTCCAACCATCACATAACTCAAATAAATATAAATGGCTCGAGTGTACTATATACACACAATCTATTCAACATCACAATGTCATCCTCCACCGATGACTCAAAACCTCTAAGCATAAATATTTAAACACACGCAATTTGATAGTCCGACGCTCACTTGACCTTAAATTCAACAACAATGATAATGACAACAATATTCAATAGTTTCAAATTCAACCTCAAGTTCAAATTCTGAATTTACAATATATCATGGTTTCGTTCTATTTTCAAAATCAACCCTTTTGTTTTCCAAGTTACATAGCCCAAATCCTTTTCTTTCAAAAAGACCAATTTTCACATTTTTGATAAAACCACATCCATGGATTTCAAGCCGTAGCCCAACTTAACTTAACATGATTAATCCAAATAAATTCCATTATCAATGCTGATTCTCCCTTTATACTATTAACACAATAATACAACTCAATATTAACAAGACACAAACATTATTTAACTTTACACATTTTTAATTCATTAGGTCCAATTATAAAATTAGGGATTTTTTCCTTTTTTTCAACATAAACAAGGTAAGCTACCCTTCAATTAACACAACAACAATCAATTTCACAATTCCTACTCCAAACATTCAAACCCTAGATCCTCTTTATGATTTTCAAAGAAATCTATAATGGATTTGATTTTTATGCAATAAAATCTACCATATGTCTATCTATAGACTAGGTATTGAACAGGAACAAAGAAATCCCTACCTCTTGAAGCGACGAGGAGAAAATTGAAAAATCCACGGTGACAAATACACAATTTACTCAAATTAAAATGAAGCCCTCGTGACCCTCTTCGTTTAGGTCTGAGGGACAATGGGTCAAAGATGGGTAGAAGTAGATGAAAACGAAGTGAGAAGAGCTTGAAAGTTAAAAAATGGCAGAAGGAGAGAGAAAATAGAGAGAAAAGTGATCCAAATTTGATCAAAAGTGACTTTTATAGCTGCCAAAATTGGACAAACCGCTCGACCGACCAGACACATAAGTGACACCGCTTGAGTGAATAATGTGACCACTTGAGTGCACAATGACACCTACTAGAAGTTGAAACCATACAAGGTAGACCACTCGAGTGAAAAAATCTGCACTCGAGCAAAGATCAACCACTCTCAGAATCACAGGTTTGCAAGAGTACTGGATCACTCGAACGACTGCTCAAGTGACCAATCGATCGCTTGAGCGATGAAGAAAAGCTCAAAGTGCTATAACCTCCCCACCTTAGGAAATTTCGTCCCAAAAATTGAAGGCAAGGCCGAACAAAGGTGACTCAATCACAGCCAGAAGCACAATCACCCATGAAGGATTGGATCCATACTCGGGATAGATTCCCAGATCCCAATTAAACCTTTCAAGGCCCCAAAGACGCCCGAACAACAAAATTCAAGGAGCAAAACATGGACATCTCCTCGACCAATATAATTCATTGGGTCTGCAAGACAAAACAAAAACAACCACATGCATACTAGAAGCATCTACCAAGTGCCAACCATCACAACACGACCACACACAACCGAGTGCTTAACACTAGGATACCGAAGAAATCTCCACAACAAAAGTCTCTGTGAACTCACACAAGAAAAGAAAATTCCTAACAGAGAAAGGCCAAAAATAACAACCCTGTATACAAGCCTCATTAATATCAAAACACTCCTCAAACCAACATCCAGACCAAAATTGGCAATGCAAGCTAAGTCACAATTCAATGTCCATTATTCTAGGCAAAATAATTGACAACAGAACTTTATATATAATAAAAAAAAAATCATCATTTTATCGATTCTTTAAAAAAAAAAATTTCCTGGATGTAGGACATTTTTCACAAGTGTCCAAAACTCATTCTTATCATAACCAAAATATATTAACCATCTTTCAAGCAAAACTCAAAAGTTTTATAAACACTTTTCGAAAGCAAAGGTGTAATTGAAGACACATAATCATCCCCAAGTAAGTTGCACAGGACCCAATGAGATTCCTCATTATAATTTAGATTGGCTCCACAACACTCCCATTAAACAAGGCCATCTGAGGTTATAATTTCAGAAAAAATTCATTTTGCAATTCAAACTCAACAACCGTCATCTCATGACATCCATTACTCTTACCATAATGCCACAACAAACACATATGTCAAATTCAAAGAACAATTTGTTATGGAAATAACAATCGTGTTATCAACGCAACAAAACACAAGAAAGTTCATTAACTTGAAATTACCTTTTATCATAAACATCATCATAAGTTATCACCCACATACGGCGTAATGCACACGTAAAACCATGACCCTACACACACGACTCCAACCCGAGGAGTTTCATAATTCAAAGCAAGCTTCACACAAGCTTCTACACCCACAAACAAGAGACTCCACTCTTGACAAACCACTCTAAGGCACTTACATGGTTACAACTCTCTTTACCAAACTTCAAGCTAGACTTTATGTGACTATTTGTCAACCACATTCCAATATCAACTAACAGCTTAACCAACTTGATAAAACTGAAGGCTCGGTACCAAACACCAACGTACAACCTAACTATATTACTCCTTGAATTACCTCGAATTCCTTAAGATTTGGCCATACCACTATTGTTACCCAAAGAAATCACCCCTCGTATGCTTATATGGCAATTACCTTTTACACCTCGAATGTAAGACTGATGTGGTCAATGATAATCACATAATTCCAGACACAGAAGAATTCACCAATGCCACGCTCGCTACCCGTGAGCCTAACCATTCTTCATCCGAAGAAATACTTCTAGTATTTACCCACATAATTCTCCTTTCACTCTCAAAACTCCATCTCCTATCTAATAATACCTCAACACATGAACCACCCTTCTTACAATCAATAGGACCACCGCGAACTCATTAACCAACAAAACCAAAATACTAAGCATCACCTTCAAGTATCATTCTTTCTGCCCCAATATACAAATCTTACACTCCCTTGAAACATTCTCACGTAATCGACCAATCTCACAAACCTTAAAGTCTCGCATCTCACTATACTCGACTCACCCTAACCTTATAACTTGTTTTCACCGCATCACACCCCTAACCATAACCATCCATAGATTCCTAGTAACAGTTGTTTTGGGGTGACGGCTCGAGCGAAGATTTGTAACTCTAAGTATCTTGTAGGTTTGCAGGTGAGACCACTTGAGCGAAGGAATGGTCGCTCAAGCATAGAAAATGAGCTCCCAGTATTTTCACTATAGGTCTGCAAAACTTCTGAGACCTTACGTTTACTGCTCGAGCAATGGAAAGTTCGCTCGAGCAGTTTCTTTATATTTTGGTACTTCACTTGAGGGAAGGAAAGTTTGCTATAGTGGTCTATTCAAGACAGCAGTCTTAAATTTCGACCTAAACACTTTTGACTTCACTTTTTCACTCTCCTTCTCTCTTTAAACCCTATTTTCGAAAACCCTAACTCCTAAACACTAGATCTCATCTATTTTTAGCAAGAATTAAATTCTTGCTTCTTCATCAAAGTTGTTCATCTCATCAAGAGCTACATTTTGGACCGATTGGATCTTGGTATCATAGAGATTCATCTCTGGGTCTTCATTCCTTCTTCCATAACTTTTGAGGTAGGAATATCTTTACCCTTATATATCTATATTTCGACCTACATAAATGTGAATCATGTGATAAATACCACTTTTGAGATGAATGATATATGTGTGTGTGTGTGTGTGTGTGTGTGTGTGTGTGTGTGTTTTATGCAATAGGGTATTTTTGGGGGAAATTGGCGATGAATTACCCCTTCAACTATGTAGTTTGGAATAAAAATACTTGAATCAAGGAAAATAAACATTAATATGGAAAAGCCGTAAATTTTCATAAGGCCTTCAACTTAGCACAAGGTCTTTTCCTAAGGGAAGAACAAAGTCGTGAGGGTATGCCCAAAGCGGACAATATTGTGCTAATGGAGGGTTGGTTGCTTTGTTTGGCACCGTCTATGGGAACCCCCTTCTCAGGAAGCCAGTAAACTAGGGACCTATGTGGGAGACCAATGGGTGTCCACCGCACATTGCTTTGTGAGTAAGTCACACTCCACTACATAAGTTGACTAAGTCCTTCAAATTAGCACAAGGCTTTTTCCTAAGGGAAGAACAAAGCTATGAGGGTACGCCCATAATGGGCAATATTGTGCTAGTAGGGGGGTTGGTTGCTTCATTTGTCACTATCCATAGGAACTCCCTTCTCGGGAAGGTAGTCAAATAGGGACCTATAAAGAAGCCTAATGGGTGTCCATCCAATATCGCTCTGTGAGTGAACCACACTCCACTACATAAGTTGACTAACTCCTTCAAATTAGCACAAGGCCTTTTCCTAAGGGAAGAACAAAGCCGTGAAGGTACGCAAAAGCAGACAATATTATGCTAATGAGGGTTGGCTGGTTCATTTTATATGGGAGCCCGATGGGTGTCCATGTGGTATCACTCCGTGAGTATACCACATTCCACTATATAAGTAGACTAACTCCTTCAAATTAGCACAAGGCCTTTTCCTAAGAGAAGAACAAAGTCGTGCAGGCATGACCAAAGCGGACAATATTGTGCTAATGGGGGGTTGGCTGCTTCATTTGGCACCGTCTGTGGGAACTCCTTTATTAGGAAGCCAGTCAACTGGGGACCTATGTGGGAGACTAATGGGTGTCCATCCCACATCACTCCGTGAGTAAATCACACTCCACTACATAAGTTGACTAACACCTTCAACTTAGCAGAAGGCTTTTTTCTAAGGAAAGAACAAAGCTGTAAGGGTACTCCCAAAGCAGACAATATTGTCCTAATGGGGGGTTGACTGGTTTATTTGTTGTCGTCAATGGGAGCTCCCTTCTCAGGAAGCCAGTCAAATGAGACCTCTGTGAGCCTAATGAGTGTCCATCTCACATCACTCAATGAATAATCCACACTCCACTACTTAAGTTGACTAACTCCTTCATATTTGCACATGGGATTTTCCTAAGGGAAGAACAAAGCCATGATGGCACACATAAAATGGATAATAATCAACTAATGGAGGTTGGCTAGTTCATTTTATGTGGGAACCTAATGTGTGTCCATCCCATATCACTCTGTGAGTAAACTACACTCCACTACATAAGTTGACTAACTCCTTTAAATTAGCACAAGGCCTTTTCCTAAGGAAAGAACATTGCCGTGAGGGTATACCTAAAGCAGACAATATTCTGCTAATGAGGGGTTGGCTAGTTCATTTTACGTGGGAGCTGAATGGATGTCCATCCTATATCACTTCGTGAGTAAACCACATTCTAGTACACAAGTTGACTAACTCCTTCAAATTAGCACAAGGCCTTTTCTTAAGGGAATAAGAAAACCGTCAGGGTACGCCCAAAGCAGACAATATTGTGCTAATGGGGGATTTGTTGCTTCATTTGGTGTCGTCTGTGGGAACTCCCTTGTCAAGAAACCAGTCAACTAGGGACCTTTGAGGGAGCCCAATGGGTGTCCATCCCACATCGCTCTGTGAGTAAACCACACTCCATTACACAAGTTGATTAACGCCTTCAAATTAACAGAAGGCTTTTTTCTAAGGGAAGAACAAAGTTGTGATGGTACGCCCAAGGCAAACAATATTACGGTAATGGGTGGTTGGCTATTTCGTATGATTATAGATTTCTGTTTATGAGATAAAAAATTTCAGAATGCAAGTTTTATCCTATGGATTGGACGGTCTAGTTCAGGCTCATGGGTTTATGACGAGCCCTACTTTGATAATTTGATTTGTTAAATTTTTATGTTCTATTCTTCACAAAAATAAAAAATAAAAAATAAAATAAACGGATTCGATAATTATAATCATTTCATTTAATCACATTTATTTTTAAAAAGCGAATAGTTTGTTTTTAAAATTATACTAATCAACAAAACTTTTGAAGACGAGATAAAATTATGTAACTACAATTATTGAATCAACTTTTTTGTTTTGTGTATTTAGATAATCTATACATTGAGATTTATAAAATTAACCGATCGAATCATGAAAATGATAGCCTATGGCGGGCCTAAACTAAACTAGCCCAATTTACTTGATGAAATGAAAACAAGTGCAACTCTAAAATTTATAAGGGACTTTTGGTGAAAAGCCCCTCCTATTATGCATTTTTTGTGTGAAGTCAATAGAATAAAATAGTAGTCCCAAAACTCCCTCAAATTAAAAAAAATGATCAAAAGACTGAAATACCCTTCCATATAAATGGGCAAATATGAAACGATTGAACCATTTCTCTCCCTTCACTCTGTTTTATCGTTTGAAACATAGAAACACACAATACTAGAGTAAAATTTTACTGTCATTCTATCAAATAAAAAAAGAACGCATAAGACCAGAGTAAAATTTTACTTTCATTTTATCAAACAAAAATCAAGCACATAACACTAGAGTAAAATTTTACTCTCATTTTATCAAACAAAAATAGAGCACATAATACCAAAGTAAAATTTTACTCTCATTCTATCAAATTTTACTGTCATTTTATCAAACGAAAATATAGCACATAACACTAGAGTAAAATTTTACTTTGGTGTTCTTAAACAAAAACAGAGCATATAATACCAAACTAAAATTTTACTCTCATTCTAACAAACAAAAACAGAGCACATAGTATTACAATAAAATTCTTCTCTTATTCTATCAAATAAAATAAGATCATAGACAGTAAAATAAATCAAAAACAAAAACAATCAAACAAAAATAACTAATCAACATATCTGTTCGAACTCGAACAATAATCAAACATGTGATCGAAGCAAAATATAGAGATCTTGATTTAGAACCGACCCATTTGTTACCTTGAATCCGGTAAACCATATTTGTAGTGGTCGTTCTTCTTTCTTTTCATGTTTGGTTTTGCTTCTCGACACCATGCGTTCCTAGGGTCAACACCACCTTGCTGTCTTACTATTGGTGTCTCTACTGGTTTTTACGGCCAATACCAGTCTTCTTGGGGTTGATACCACCTTGCTACTTTGCTGGGTGTGGCTACTGGTTTTTGGGGTTGACACCATGGGTTTGGGGGTCGACCCTCTTGTTTGTTGCAAACATAAGCGTCTCAGTATTTCTTCGACACCACTGCCTTGGGTGTCGACCCCTGCGAGTTTTCTCATATTTTGGATCTGGTTTGGGCCCTACCTTTTGGGGGGGTTTTTAACTTATTCTTTTCATTGACTTTAGGGATATTATACTACTACTATAAATAGATGCAAACACTCTTTTCTCACTCATTCTTTTCTCTTTCTCTCTCTCTCTCTCTCTCTCTCTCTCTCTCCATTTTTCTTCCTTTAAATCGTGAATATCGCTCTCTCTTTGAAACTCAATCTCCATTTTTCTTCCTTTAAATCGTGAATATCTCTCTCTCTTTGAAACTCAACTTTTCTCACACAGATCTCCAGATCTACTCAGTTAGAGACATCTTTTCACCTTGGTCCTCTAAGAAAGGTTGTAGATCTCATCAAAGGCTTTCTGTTGATCCTAGAGCTTCGTGGTTCTGCCAACTTTGAGTTTTCTCGAGATTTCCTCTTCATTTCTGGACGTAGGGATTACTTTGACTATTTTGATGATTTTTAACTCAGTTATTTGTCTCTCTAAACAAGATTGTGATTTGGGGATTTTGGGATAAAAATCTAGGGTTTTGGTTTTGAAATCAAAAGAGGGGTTGTCAAAATGGGTTCTTGTATATGGTTGTGGCCTTGTAAAAAGTGGTTGGGTTGTGATAAATTGAGGATTTTATCCATAGAAATTGATTTTTAAGGAAAGGGGATTTTTTCCCTAAATTCTGAAATTTTGATTTTTGTAAAGAGAAATGGAATTGATGTTGGTTTTATGAAATTGGAACAATGACGAGGATGGGAATGAAGTTGGATATGAATTATCACTCCTAATTAGAAATATTGGAAAGTATATTTGTGTTGAAATTTAAATCTGCTTAGAGATACCTGCTTTAGACTATCGATGGAGGATAGCTATGATTGTTGTAGAAATTGTATGCGAACTAGGTAAATTGAAATTAATTTTCTCACACATTGCATTGAGTATTGTAACATGTTTAACACATTGAAAATGGTTACCGTTATGGGAAAAAAAGGTGAATACCTTGGTGAATCTGGGTAGTAGTGTAGTTGTGGTATTATGTTGGCCTGAGTGTCCTTGGTAAAAGTCCAGAAATCCGCAAGATTATGTGTCGAGCTTTCCAATTAATACATGTTAAAATGAAAAATTAGTAGTGCTTGTAGCCTACTTGCAGACACGTCCTAGAGATTCCCAATGTTGAATCCACTGCCCCATTTTCTCTTGAAAAGGAATTGATTGCATGAATTGTGATATAAACTTGGCATTGCATGGTTTTGAAAAGAGATATAAAACGTTTTTGCACGAGCATTGCATATGCATTCACCTTATAACTCTGCTAAGATTCATACAATGTGTTAGAGTATCTTTATTGGGCTTTGGCTCACCTTATGTGGAAAAACCATTTTCAGGTTTTGATGATATGCCTTCGCCAAGGCAATAACTTAGGAGAACTTGGAGCCAAGAGCATTTATTTGTTTGTTATTGTCGTATTTACTTTGTACAAGCCAAGGGCTTTATTTGTGAGTTTCAACTCACTTTTGTTATAACCATGCAATGTCTTGGAAAGTTGAAGCCATTAGGGCATGATATATTTGTTTAACTTTTAATTCATATATTTTGTTTATAACACATGCTATAGATTCGGGGTTAGGGCTTATGATAAATGGAAGTGTTGCTCTTTTGTACGTTTGAAGTATATGAATGGAAGGACTTTATTCTCTGATTATGATGTTGTTTAATTAATCATTGGTCTTGATTTATTGTAATTATTCTCGGGCGTTACAATTTGGTATCAGAGCTTACCAGGTTTGAATACTTTGGGTATGTGGGAAGTGGTTCTTACCAGAATGGGTTTATCTTGCTTAATAGAGATATTTGTGTGTATGGTATGCTATGTGTTAACATGTTTATGGGGCTAAATGGGTATGGAATTCAGTTTCTAAGATGTTGATTGGGTCTACAAGTTTTGTACAAGTCTTGTTAGAAGAGCACTTGATCACTGCTATTTTTAATTGGCATTCTGGCAACGTCGCGGGACGATCATTATCTAGAAAGGACATTCGTGTGTGTTTATGTGATTATGTGCTTATGTGGAGTGAATTAATTGTTGTCCACCGCTTTATGATGTGAGTGAGTTAGCTTCGGTACATTTGTAAATGTGCTAATCTTGTGTGTTACCTTCATCAGGATATTAGGACATGGACGTGGTGGTGATAGGCGTGACAGGCCTAGACGGCAAGAGGTGCCGTTATTGAATGATATTCCAGCACAGGCAGAAGGGGTTGGTCAGGCCAATGTGGCCGAGCTGGTTGGTCAACAGGCCATGGATGCTTTAGCCCGTGAGATGACTAGAGCTTTGCAGGAATCTATGCACATTCTCAGAGTTGAGAATCAAGTCCAGGCCCAAGTTATTGAGATAGGGCCGTCATTTTTGAAGAGGGAGTTCTTCTGGTCTTAATCCGAATGTGTTTTTGGGGGATCTAAAAAAGCCTTTGAAAGTGGATGAATAGCTCAAGAAGATGGTGAAAACGTTCGAGATGCATGGCATCGAGGATGATAGACTGAGAGTGACCTCAGTATCCTTCCAGCTAAAGGGAGATAAGGGCCAGTAGGTGAAGTATGCGGGTCAGTGCATTGGAGTGACTTGGGAGGCCTTTGTCAATGCCTTTTAGGACAAGTTTTTACCTCCCACTGTTAGGAAGAAGTTGAAAGAGCAATTTTTGTTGAGAGTAAATGCAAGGTGGTCCTGATGATGACTTCAGGAAAAGAGCTGTCTCTGACCGATGTCCTTTATATGCCGGACATTAGTAAAAACCTTGTCTTGAGGTCGCTCTTAAGCAAACATGGCTTCTGCATGGTGTTTGAGTCTGATAAGTTTGTGTTGACCAAGAGTGGGGTCTATGTGGGGAAGGGGTATATGTCAGGTGGTATGTTTAAGCTCAATGTAATAACTATTCTCCTTAAAATTAATGAGAAAGCTTTTTTTCTGCTTATATGCTTGAGTCCCTTTATTTATGGCATGGTTGCATAGATTAATCAAGTTAGATCAGATATCATCTTTCAAGATTAATCCAAATCACAAGTGTGAAACTTGTGTAGAAGCAAAATTCACAAGGACTTCGCTTCATTCTGTTGAAAGAAGTATCGAGCTTTTAGATTGAGTGCATAATGATGTGTGTGACTTGAAACTCATACAATCACATGTAGGAACAAGTACTTTATCACTTTTATTGAAAATACTGTCATGTGTATTTGTTTAAAAACAAAGATGAGGCGATTGATAAATTTATTCTCTTCAAGAATGAAGTTGAGAATCAACTAAGTCAAAAGATCAAGTCTTTAAGAAATGATTGTGGTGGTGAGTATGAATCCCTGTTTGCTAAGATTTGTGCTCAATTTGGGATTATTGACCAAACCACAACACCTTACTCCCTTCAGTAAAATGGTGTTTCTAAATGGAAAAATAGAACGTTAAAAGAAATTATGAATGCAATGTCAGTAAGTTCTGGGTTGCCACAGAACTTGTGGAGGAAAGCAATTCTCTCCGCGAATTAGATTCTTAATAGAATACCTCGGAAGAAAGTGGACAAAACTCCATATGAGTTGTGGAAAGGTCACAAGTCTTCATATAAATACGTACAAATGTTGGGGTGTCTTGCGAAAGTGGTGGTGCCTACACCTAAGCGGATTCAGATAGGCCCAAAGTCAGTGAATTGTATATTCATTAACTATGTACATAATAGCAGTGCATATCGATTTCTTGTGTATAAGTCTGCTATTCCAGATATACACAAGAATACTATCATGGAATCAAGAAATGAATATTTCTTTGAAGATGTATTTCCTTGTCATCTCCAAGAAGAGGTTCCGAGTTCCATGAAAGAGGTTGAAGGTGACAATGATCACATAGATGATCACGTAGATGATCAAGTAGATGATCAAGTCGTTGATCAAGCTGAGGAAGTAGATGAGCCAAGAAGGAGTAAAAGAACTACAACCCCAAAGTCCTTTGGTCTGGAATTGTTAACTTATATATTAGAGGGAGAACCTCGAACTTTCCATGAAGTTGTAACTTCATCTGAAAGTCCCTTATGGAAAGAAGTAGAGTGCGATTGACTCAATCTTACAAAACCATACTTGAGAGTTGGTTGATCTACCCCCAGGCAGTAAGGCCTTGTGGAGTAAGTAGATCTTTAGAAGAACTATGAAAGCGGATGGATCAATTGATAAATATAAAGCTAGGCTAGTTATCAAAGGATATGGGTAGCAAGAAAGCCTAAATTACTTTGATACGTAATCACCTGTGACAAGGATTACATCAATTCGCATGGTGATTGCGATAGCAGCCTTATGTGGTCTAGAGATACATCAGATGGATTTGAAGACAACTTTCTTAAATGGAGATTTATATGAAGAAATCTATATGGAGCAACCCAAGGGGTTTTTAGCTACAGGACAAAATAAGAAAGTCTATAAGCTTGTCAAATCATTGTATGGTTTGAAGTAAGCTCCTAAACAATGACATGAGAAGTTTGACGATGCTATGTTGTCAAATAGGTTTAAAATTAATAAGTGTGACAAATTAGTATATGTCAAAGATACTGACAGAGGTTATGTCATTTTGTGTCTATATGTTGATGGCATACTCATTGTTTGTAGAAATGATGGGATGATTAAAACTACTAAGAGAATGTTAAACTCAAAGTTTGACATGAAAGATATGGGCCTTGCAGATGTACTTCTGGGTGTTAAGATTACCAGAACATCTGATAGTATTGTACTTTCTCAATCTCACTATGTTGAGATGATACTTAAAAAAAAATTTAAATCGAATACAAGTGTGTCGAGATCACCAGTAGACTTGAGTCTACACTTGACCAAGAGTAATGGTGAGAGTGTCTCTTAACTTGAATATTCTTGGGTCATTGGCAGTTTGACGTATTTGATGAATTGTATAAGGCTGGATATCGCCTACTTTGTTTGCAGGCTTAGTAAATACACGAGCAATCCTAATGGCACTCACTAGAAGGGTATTGGTCGGGTGTTAAGGTATCTCTGTTTCACTCGAGATTATGGGCCGCATTACACCAGATATCCAGCAGTAATAAAAGGCTATCGCGATGCGAATTGGATATCTAATGTTAGGGATTCGAAATCCACTAGTGATTATGTGTTCACCCTTGGAGGGGCAACCATGTCGTAGAAATCTTCCAAGCAAACGTGTATCTCACGATCAACGATGGAATCGGAGTTTATAGCTTTGGATAAAGCAACATAAGAGGAAGAATGGTTTCGCCATTTCATTGAAGATATTCGACGTTGGTTGAAATATGTGTCAGCTATCTGTATTTATTGTGACAGCTAATCAGCTATTTGTAGACGCGCCCGCGTGGGCCTCACGCTACTACAGTTCGGACTCGCGATTTTCTGTTGTCGCGGTTCTTAATCTGAACCAAAGAGTCCAAATCTGGCAAATCGTTTTCAGAAACAGATTTTTGAAAAAGTAGTGCCAAACATGGACTGCTTTGCCAGATACAGAGTCGCCACCTAAATATTTTTTAAAAAAATGGGGAAATTTAGGAAACCCTGACTCGGTGCCGAAGGCCACATGTCCGTCATCACCGGAGTTGTCTCGGCTCGGCTAAGGCATACACATATACCTCCCTCTCTATATCTCTATTTTGGCTCTAAAAATGCATAGTTCTTGCCCCTTTGCACACTACCTCTTAGCCTAACACCTCCAACACCAACCTAAGCTTCTTGAAGGGTCTTGAGAGGTCCTAAGGAGCTACATTTTTGGTCCATAAGCTGCTGGAGTTGCTGAGCTACAAGGGTAACACCCTATTCCCTCTTTTACGCTTTATTTTTCTTCATATTTTAGCCATACTTGCAAGCATTTTTGAGCTTTGGTGTAAACTGAAAAAAGTCTTATTTTGAGGTCCTTAACATGTTTGTTTAAGATCATTTTTCTGTTGGGGGTCATCTACCCCCTTGCATGCTTCATTTTACCTTGTTTTAAGCCATGCATTAGGGCCTTTGCGTTGACCTTTGTTTGGCCTTTTAGCCTTTGAAATCCAGTGGATTTTTAGTAGCTAGAATGCTATTTTGAGTGCCAAAATCAGAAAGGGGTGACCCTCTCTCCCCTTGTCTTGTTTCCTAGCATATTTGGCCTAAGAAAGGAGCCCTTATTTGCATGCTTCCAAGCCATGTTTCAGGCCATTTTTGGTAGGTGTTAGGACCTACATAGGCTCCCTCTAGAGCTTGTTTTTCCATATTGGGTGTCCATCTTGCATGTGTAGAACAACCCTCTTCATAGCTTATCAACGGAGCATGCCATTCTTGCATGCATTGACTATGTTTCAGTGAGCTTTTGGGCTTTATTTGGCATGTCATACCTCTGAATTCTTTTGGTTTAGTGACCGCTTGAATGCTTCATATACTTGTAGTGTAAACCCTCTTCACTAGCTTATATTGCATGCTATTTTGGTCTTTGATTCTAGCACTTTCTGGCCATGCCTTAAACTGATTTTGTGCATATTTTGGACTGACTTAGCTCTTTTTTTATGCCTCATGGTCAAATGATGCTTGCTATGCATGCTTGTAGTGTAATGCCCATGCCTAGCTTTGAGTTTTGAAGCTTCTTGCATGCTCGAATGGTGGTGTTTTCATGTTTTGGGGTCATTGAGCATGTCATTTCAGAGCCTATACTTGTGCCATATTCCCATGTTTTCCACTCTTTAAATGCGTTGGAGAGTCGTGCTTAAATACCTCATTTATGGGCCATTGCATGAGCTTCATTTCCATGCATTTTGAGCCATCATTTTAGACCATTTTCCCACTGTCTCGGACCTGCATGGGGACTATTTGGGGCTGGTTTGGTCATTTGAGCATTGCTTTGTATACCTCAAGTGTAACGCACTTTACTAGTTTCGGTATCCGGGCTATCTAGCATGCATTGTGTGAGGTGTTTACATGATTCGGGACCATCTTGCATGTCATTTCAGAGCTGGAAAATGTGTGACTGTATGCCATATTTCGTCCCTTGCCATGCTTTGGTAGAGTTGCATTTGGTGCCTTAGGTTTGGTCCCTTGCATTTGTGCATATTTGCATGTGTTTTGTTGCTTAATTTCATCATGTTTGGCCACTGATTTAGGTGTGGCTAAGGCTCACCTATCTTGGTTTAAGTCGATCTTGCATTGTGTATGCCATTTAGTCCATGTTGTTGCATGATTGACCATTGCATTATGTATGCCTTGATCATTTCATTGTTAGTCTCCATGTGTGCATTGCGTATGCCATATAGTTTTCACGTGCATTGAGTACGCCATTTATTATTTCATAGCATTGTGTATGCTAGTAGTATGTTTGCATATCATCATTTGCATCATTTAGTGGCATTACGTTTAGGTTGCATGTTAGAGATTGGATTCATGCATGCCATGTGTACTGCATTGTGTTTGGACTAGGGTTTAGTCCAAACACAGAAAACGAGGGACGTTTCGTACTCAAAGTGATGAAACGTGCTTCGATTCCCGGTCGCCGACACTCCGGATTACCCATGATGGAGTTTAGGCTTTGTTGTGTTTATATGTGCATTCATTTTACATCGAGTCGTGCAATCCGACTCCTCGGCCATCATGCATCCAGATGCGTGATCGGTGGCACGAGGATGGAGGACTACACTCCCTAGAGCTTACGCAATGACGAGGAGAGTGGTCATGCACACATATGTTGAAAATACTTTGCCATACCCCTTTCTTGCTCTCTGTTGCAGCAAACCGGAAACCAACAGCAAAAACTGGTCAGCAGTCTTATGGAGCTTTGTACAGTGTTCTTGGACCGGTTGCAAACAGAGGCAAATCGGGGCATCACAATGGATTTCCCGACATGGCGACTCGAGCATGCATGCATCCCTTATCATTCAAGGCGGAACTGAGGCAGCCCATTGCATATAGATTTGCATTTTTTTTATTGCTTACCTAGTTAATTTGTTAAGTAATTAATATTGTGTAATAATTAGCCATAATTCGTTATTCATTTCGGATGTGTAATAATTAGTTTAATTAGCTTAGATTAGCTAGTTTATTTTGTGCTATTCATTCGGACCCTCCGAGGAGGGTGATGTTGTAATAAGTGTGCGTATGTGTGCGATGCATGTTTTCCAACCCCACGTCTTTCTCCCTTTTATTTACTAGCTTATGATTGTTAGATTAGGGCATGTTTCAATTAGCATCCTTCATGTTCGCATGTTTGCATCCATTCATCTGTTTTGCTTGCACCGGGCTCGGCACATCATACTAACTACATCGTATTTCAATTCCAAGTTGAATACATGATTTTTGTAGCATTTCATATGCCATCTTGGAATAGCCGAGCCTATCTTAGTTGCATACCTGTATGTGTTGCATTAGGCATCTCATTATAGTTAGGATTCATACATGATTTCTAATCAACTTCTTTCTTTGGCTTGGAGTACTCGGTAAGTGTTTATGCTTTAGCATCCTTGCATGTGTGTGAGTGACTGCCATGATAGCATGCTTACCATGAGGCTAAGTGCTTATGTGATATAACTACCTGAATGCCTGTGGTTGAAGGTTGGATTATCTGAATTGGAACAATTCATTCATTGCGAGTTTTAAGCCCACTTGAAAGTGGCAAATCACTATGTTTTCTAACCCCACTTGACAGTGGCAAAATCCGCATTTTAGCCTACTTCTGAGTAGAAAACCACTTTAAAAAACGAACATGAAATGTTTTGTTCCAACTCAGGCGATCCAGTCTATACTTGTATGCTGCGCGCATCACATAGTAATTCTAAGCTAATAATCGGAATAAGGGCATATAATGTTTTCAAAACTCGATATCATGGTTAGTAGAGGCTGACCTTTGATCGGGCGAGTGGGGGTGCTCACGAAGTGACCATCCCTAATCGTTCCCAAGGTCCCGAGCCGAGGCAACTTTGGTGATGACGGACACGGGGCCTTAGGTACGAGTCACGGTTTCCTAAAT
Organism: Camellia sinensis; assembly: GCF_004153795.1. Lineage (NCBI taxonomy): Eukaryota > Viridiplantae > Streptophyta > Magnoliopsida > Ericales > Theaceae > Camellia > Camellia sinensis. Next base: position 207,097 of record NW_021026654.1, read on the forward strand.
TCCCCTAAAATAAAATATTTAGGTGGTGACTCTGTATCAGGCAAAACAGTCCATGTTTGGCACTTCTTTCTAAAAATCAATTTTTCAAAACGATTTGCCGGATTTGGACTCTTTGATGATTCATCGATCTTGCATTGTGCTCTGTGAGATTAGATACCGGACCATGACATTGAGTCCGAACTGTAGTAAGCCTAATGAACAAAACGGGATTCCCTCCTGGGACGTTCGGGGACGTCTACAGTTTCTGGCGATTCCATTAGGGAGTTTGGAGAACTTGACAAGAACTCATGATATCTTATTTTGACTATACTTATGTGTTTCTTTGCATTGCATTTGCATTGGTGCGCCTAGGACACCGTGTTTGCCATCTGCTATTCCTAAAGCGTTTGTCGAAGGCTCACTTTGAGAAGCATGCCATAAGGCTGACTAGTTACAGGCTCTGCCACGTTGGGAACACAAACCCTGGTTTTTACTGGGGCACCCTTTTTGACCATTCGACCCAGTGCATATTCAGAATCCATAGTAACCATTCCAAGCTAGGACAAGTTGCGTACCCGATTATAGGTTGTTTGAAACCGCTGCGTGCGTAGTGAAACCCTAGCTCCTGACAAAATAGGACAGGGAAACCTTACCCTAACATAAGGGTGTTTTGGCTCTCATTTTTTTGCTATGTGCTCTTAGAGTGCGTCTCTACAGGAATGCATGTATCAGTTTACAAGTTTGGGTATCAGGCCTGCGGGCACCAGTTCAGTATCTTGGGAATCAGTTATCTGCGGGTGTTAGATTCAGTTTCGGGGGCAGTTATTTGGGAACAAAGATCAGTGTTTGAGAACAGTGTATTCAGCTTATCAATTGCGTGTTGTTATACCCAACTGTGTGTTGTATTTATTTAAGCCGTTATGCTGTCCGTTTTCTGGTTGTTTATTTCGTTATTATTGCTTTATTCATCTTTTTGCTAGGTAGTTTAGTACAATTGCTTCCGACCAAGCAGATATTCCCCAAGCACTCTAGACTAGAGGTCGTCGACTCCATCGATCTGAGGATCTGGTAGACGGACAACCAGTGTTTTATTCCTTACCCCCGGTTATCAGACAGAGGTCGAGAAGACGCAGTGTATCCGAGCAGAGGTTGCCAGAACAGTGGTCTACCCCATCAGTGGACAGCAGGCTGAGGCTTTAGTTTTTACCTGAGAGATAGATATACCAGTCAGTCAGCTGGAACAACAGAACATGGCAGGGATGGAAGAAATGGTGCGTAAACTCCAGGAGAGCATGAAAGCTATGCAGGACGACACTGTTCCACAAGCAGAATTTGCCAAACAGCAGGCCGTTGCCATGGCCCAACAGGCAGAGCTAATTACCTGGCTACAACAGCAAGCCGGAGCATCAACCTCACATCAAGCTCCTCCCCCACCAAGGGTCCCACTACCCGGGGAGACACCAAATGTCCAGAATATCCAAGAGGATACAGACACCCCAACAAGGCCGGCTCCACCCCCGATTCTACCACAACTATCTAAGGTACCTACGCCTATCAATCAACCAGACTCTCCCTTTGAGTTCGAGGTGGACCCTACAGCGTCGAAGTTGAGCAAGCTTGAAAAGTTGTTCAAGAAATCCCAAGGGGTAAAGTCCATCCCAGACATTGAGGACGGATATACCGACGCGGCTGTGACACTGCCAGATCGGTTCAAGATGCCACAAATCGACCGCTTTGACGGGTCCGAGGATCCCATGGTGCATCTACGTTTGTTTTCGAACATACTAAGGCTGATGGGCCTCACCAGACTACAGAAGCTTTCATTGTTTGGCCGGACCCTGTCGGGTGTGGCGGCCATCTGGTAAGCAAAATTGGAAGACGATGTCAAGCGGAACAGGGATGAGATGGCCGACGCTTTCATTACACAATACTCCTATAACACGCAAATCGAGATTCCAACCCGTGATCTTGAGACAACAAGGCAAGAGCCTAAGAAGAGTTTCTCTGAATTCGTAACCCGCTAGAGGGCCAAGGCCTCAATGATGACCATAAGGCCGACAGATAAGGATCAAATACGGATGGTTGTGCGCAACCTCCAACCCAAGCTGATGCAGAAAATGATCGTGCTCCCCTTCCCTACCTTTTCAGTTCTGCATGAGATGGGAGTACAGATCGAGGATGCCTTGAAGCAGGGCTTGATTGACAATGACAAAGAGCAACCTAGGAGAACCTTCAACTACAACACCAATGCAGGCCCGACCGGCGCTGCAACTGCAAGAGCCTCAGAAGTGAGCGTGGTCACTACCACTCCCCCTCCAATAACCATGGTAGGTACGCCATTCTCCGATGTGTCCGAAAGCAACATACAAACAACCAAGTTTCTACGTCGAGGCCAAAGAACCTTCACTCCATTATATATGCCCCTGTCCAAAGCTCTGGGTTTTTAATCAGAAAAGGGCACTTGAAGCCCCTGGAGCCACGGCCATTGCCAGATCCACTACCTCCCTCCCATAACCCAGCCAAATATTGTACCTTTCACCAGTAACATGGTCACAATACCGTCCATTGCTTCAGATTGCGTCACAAGATTCAGGGTCTCGTTGACAACAGGGTGATTGTGCCTCCAGAAAAACCCAATGTCACAACCAACCCTCTCCCACCACATAACCAAGCTCCACCTCCCAAAAAAATCAATTTTCTCCAGACTAGGGTCATGTCATACGACCCCATCATATATATCACCCCATCTCACCTACCCAAGTCGAAGGTGTTCCTTCCTGACAGCACTGACTTATGCATGTTGGACATCTCTCGAACCTAACCCGAACTAATGGTGGTGGCTGCCGAAGACAAAAAAGGGATGATTTCGAAGGAAAGTGGTACAATGGGTTCAGGGACTGAGGAATTGGGGAGCTTTGCTGAGGAGGTGTACAATCCGAGTGGCTACATTACGCCAGCAGGGCAGATTAGGCCAAATGTGGAATTACCGGTGGGAGCAGAAATTTGTGTACTACGGGTGGATGGACTCGATCAGAGAACAGATGACTTAGCAGTTCCAGAAAGGGACATTGTTGACCTTCAGATTTTCAATGAACAAGATCTGGGGGACATGACAGTCAACTGGTTCAGTTTTGAGGAGTCAGCAGAGGTCACAGGGTGGCTTGACGACCAACCAGATATATTGTTGAAGAATCTCAGCTGGAAAAGGGCCTGTCAGGGGCAAGGACATCAGTTGTGGCCGGAAGGGCCGGGAGTCAGAATGCATCACTGGGGAGCGTCGGTGCTAAGAATTTCGCTCGGGATCTGGGCATTTTGAATACAAGAGATGTTGAACAACAGACTGCATTGATGCAGCTAGAACGGGAAGGAATTGAAGACTCTGAGATAGCAAGAAAAGCCAAGGTCCCTGTAGGGACTGAAAGTACTGTGTGCACAAGAATAGAGGGTGCTGCGATCACATGGACAGAAGGTACCGTGAGTACAAGGACAGTGGTAACGGAGCCAGACAAGTGTCTGTCGGCTGCCGATAGAATGTGGTGGGAGGATGATGATCTATGTCTTGCCCACACAAATGAAGATTGGGGAAGCAATCAAGTGGACAATACCTGATACATCGGCGAAGTCGATCATATGACCAAAAGCGGGCGGTATTTCAAGCCCCCGCACCCAGATCAACCAGAAGCGTCCGGGAAGGACAAGGAGGCAGAAAAGCAAAAAGAAAAGCTACTTGAGGATGAGGTTGTGCTAAAACAATTGAAAAAGATACAAGTAGACATCTCCATCTGGGGACTGCTTATGGCTTCACGTGTTCGTAGAAAAGCTTTCTTATCGGCAATGGACAAGGCTAAACTCTCGATAGACACCATGCCTGAACAGCTGGTGGGATTGGTCTTTCGAGGAGGAGGTTCCCTGACGTTGACCTTTTATGACAAAGAACTACCGCCTGAGGGCGCTAATCAGAACAAACCTCTCTACATCTCTGTGGAATATAGAGTTAAGTGGGTACTGGTGGCTCTTGTCGACACGGGATCCGCCATTAATGTGTGCCTGTCGAGGACGGCATATGTAATCGGGCTAAAGCCCGCGGACTTCGTGCCAACTGCCTAGGTGATTCGGGCGTATGATAACACAAGCAGGGAGGTGATGAGGACTGTCAAAATTCAGACCCAGGTTCGTCCAGGACAACATGAGATCGATTTCCATGTGTTGGACGTTCCTGTGACCTTTAACTTACTTTTAGGGCGACCGTGGTTGCACCAGGTAAAGGCAGTTTCTTCCACCTTGCACCAGATGTTGAAATGCCCTCACGGGAAGGGGGTAGCTATAGTTTTTGGAAATTCATCAATCCATCCGCCGCCGGAGGTGTCTACACCGGTCTTGGAAATCGAGCACGGCACGGAGGATGTGTTCTTATCGGGGTTTACTCTGGCTGAGGCTCGAGTCGTGCAAAACATCTTGGTTGTTGATGAGGGGGTGTATGTCAGTGCACAATCAATATACCTCATGAAAAAGCTTCAACACGTCCTTGGGATGGGATTGGGAAAGAGCGGCTGGAAAGGCATTGCAGTATCGGCCGAAGTGCCGCACAACCCGCATACCTTTAGCTTGGGTTATTTGCCCACCAAAGAGGATTGGGTGAGGAAAGGTAAGGAAATGGCTGGGAGAGCCAGAGCAAAGTGGGCGGGGAAGCCTTTTGAGTTGATGCATCAACCCATCCAGGGTACCCTAAACGGACGCTTCGTTCGGGAGGGGGAGGATTTTCCATTCTGCGGCTTCCCAGAGCCATGGTTGAATGTGGAGAGGAAGCGCGTGCCAGGTTTTGAGATCTTCTTAGACCTGTAGTTATCCGGGGATGATGTTGCCGAGGAGTAGACAGACCCATCAGCTGAGGTTGAGCAGTGTAAAAATGTGGATTCCGAGAGCGCTGAAATTAAAATGGGGGTAGCACTGGCTTGTCTACTTTCAGATTCTCCGATCGTATAGAAGTGCTTGGGAGATAACTTCTCAGTGTCCATGATTGGGAATGAAACGGCTGCGATCCTACTTGCAAGTATTTTGGATGCATCCATCGCACCCTCTCTCATCTAGCAGTACGAGGAGGGATTTTTGTCAAGCAGCACCGGGTCAGGTAGTGAGCCGGAATCTGATTCCACCGACTCTGTGGAGTTAGAATCAGGCTCCAGCTCATCTGAGTCTGAGTTTGGTATTCCTAGGAGTGATAACCCGGATGCCACAGTCCTGTCTAGGTCGTCTTTTTCTTTCTCTTTTGAGTCTATTGTAACAGAAGAATCAGATGATTTGGAAATGCTTAATGACAATGGAATGGATGTGGTTTCTGAGTACTTTTCTATGCCCTTGATATATTGTATTAATCAGGACTTTCAAAATTTTGATGAAAACGACGGGGAGGAAATTCCTCCAGTTTTGCAACGCTTAATTAATCAAGAGCAGGAAAGATTTATTAAACCCTTAGTTGATGAAATCACTACTGTTAATGTTGGTACTGAAGAGGACCCGCGGCTGGTCCAGATCGGGTCCACGTTGTCTTCGGTGGAATGTGAGCGCTTGGTCGCTTTATTAAAAGATTTTAAAGATGTTTTCGCGTGGTCCTACGAAGACATGCCTGGAATCGATCCTGAGATTGTACAGCATCGGATCCCTCTTGACCTAGAGGCCCGACCCGTTAAACAGAAACTCAGAAGGATCCGCCCGGACTAGGCCCTCAAGATTAAAGAAAAGGTCACCAAGAAAATTGACACAGGGTTCCTGCTGGTATCTGAATACCCAACTTGGTTAGCCAACATTGTTCCAGTGCCGAAGAAGGATGGCAGGATCTGGGTATGCGTGGATTTCAGGGATTTGAACAGAGCCAGTCTGAAGGACGACTTTCCCTGGCCGCATATTGATGAGTTAGTGGACTTCGCAGCGGGGAATGCTTTCCTTTTGTTCATGGATGGATTCTCGGGCTATAATCAGATAGTGATGGCACCTGAAGACCGGGAGAAGACTGCTTTCACCATCCTGTGGGGGACTTACTGTTACAAGGTGATGCCATTTGGGTTGAAGAACGCTGGAGCTACATATCAATGGGTCGCGACCACAATACTGCACGACATGATCCACAAAGAGGCTGAGGTGTATGTGGACGACATGATTGTCAAGTCCAAAGAAAGAGAGGGCCACTACACCGCCTTGCAAAAGTTCTCCCAAAGGATCAGAGAATTTCGGTTGCGGCTGAATCCTCAGAAGTGTACGTTCGGTGTTACAGTAGGGAAAATACTGGGGTTTCTGATTACATAGCGAGGTATCAAAGTCGACCCTTCCAAAATCAAGGCCATCTTAGAAATGCCACCACCAAGGACTGAAAAGGAGGTACGAGGCTTTTTAGGTAAAGTGCAATTCATAAGACAGTTTACCTCAAAATTAACCTTGACTTGTGAACCACTTTTTGGTCTCCTGAAGAAAGGAAAGAAGTTCCAATGGGACGGCCGATGCCAAGCTGCTTTTGAACAGATCAAGGAATACTTGCAGAACCCACCCGTGTTGTCACTGCCCGAGCCGGGAAAACCTTTGATTTTGTATCTTTCAGTAACTGAGACCACAATGGACTGCATGCTCGCACAAGAGTCTGAGGACAAGGTGGAGAGGGCTATCTACTATTTGAGCAAGAAGATGCTGCAGTATGAAACCCGCTACACACCATTGGAAAAGGCTTGCTTAGCCTTGGTATGGGCTACCAGGAAGCTGCAGCACTACCTGTTAGCTCACTCTGTAATGTTGGTTTCAAGATTAGATCCCATCAAATATCTCTTAGAGAAACTGGCACTTACGGGTAGGCTAGCTTGTTGGTTGCTGTTGGTTTCCGAATTCGATCTGAAATATGTGACGCGCAAGTCAGTTAAGGAAAGAGCGGTAGCGGAGTTCTTAGCCGATCATCCAGTGGAAGGAGGTGAAGCAGTTGAGTACTTATTCCCAGATGAGGCCATTTTGCATATCGAAGATGAAACTTGGACGATGTACTTTGACGGAGCGTCAAACCAATACGGGTATGGGGTTGGAGTGTTGCTAATAACACCTGACAATTCCCGTATCCCTCTAGCCTTCAGACTCCGATTTAAAGTCTCGAACAACGAAGCAGAATATGAAACATGCATTACTGGTTTAGAAGCAGCCCTGGAACTAGGGGCAAAACGGTTGGACGTCATCGGGGACTCGAACCTTGTTGTATCTCAAGCAAAAGGAGATTAGAAAGTCAAAGAAGAAAAGATGATAATGTATCACCAGACCTTGGACTTGTTAATTCCTTGGTTTGAGAAACTAAACTTTGCTCATCCGTTAAGAGATAACAACAGGTTCGCAGATTCACTAGCAACTCTATCTTCCATGATAGACATCCCTTTCGGAGTCTGGATGCGTCCGATCATCATTGACCAGAAATTTGCGCCAGCCTACGAGTCGATTGCTGCTGTAGATGAGGTTCAAGATGAGAACCCCTGGTACTACGATGTTTGGAAATTCTTGGAAAAAGAGGCGCATCCACCTGGGGCAAATGCCAAGAATAAAAGGGTAATCAGAAGAATGGTCGTTCAGTTCATCATCTGCAGGGGTAAATTGTACAAGAGAGGTCATCTGGGAATGTATAATTTGTGCGTTGATACCGAAGAATCGAAGCTCTTAATGGAGGCCATCCATGGGGGAGAGTGCGGAGCGCATATGAATGGGGTAATGTTAGCTCGGAAGATCCTTAGACAAGGTTATTACTAGTCCACCATGGAGGAGGATTGTATCGGCTTTATTCGGCGATGCCACAAAGGTCAGATTCATGTAAACCGCATGAACATCCCGCCGTTGAAGCTGTACAATATGACTTCGCCATGGCCATTTTCAGTTTGGGGAATCGATGTGATCGTGGTCGTCACTCTGAAGGGGTCTAATGGGCATGAGTTCATTATGGTCGCGATAGATTATTTCACGAAGTGGGTCGAGGCCCAATCTTATGCGGTGTTGAAGGCTTCGCACGTTGCAAAGTTCATCCAGAATAACATCATTTGTCGCTACGGGGTCCCAAACGAGATTTTTTCATATAACGGTTCCCACTTCAAGAAGGAAGTGATTGATTTGTTGGAAAAATACAATGTGACTTTTCATAAGTCATCCACCTATTGGCCGCAAACCAATGGAGCTGTCGAGGCCGCCAACAAGAACATCAAACACATTTTGCAGAAAATGGTGGAAACCTACTGGGATTGGCCAGATAAGCTGCCATTTGCTCTGTGGGGCTACCGAACTTCAGTTAAAACTTCTACAGGAGCGACTCTGTATTCATTAGTTTATGGGGTGGAGGCCGTTCTACCTATCAAAATTGAGGTTCCGTCATCACGAGTACTGGCTGAGTGCCAGATAGCTGAGGCAGATTGGCAGCAGAGCAGATTTTAAGAACTCATGCTCTTTGATGAAAGAAGGCTGAAAACACTGTACCATGTTCAAGGTTATCAGCCCAGAATTGCCAGGGCTTTTAACAAGAAGGTTAAGTCCTGAAATTTAAAAGAAGGAGATTTGGTGCTCAAAGACAACCGAGCTCCCATCCATGACCCTAGGGCCAAGTTCAGACCCAATTGGACGGGTCCCTACATCATTAAGTCTATTTGGTCGGGTAGAGCTGTCATTCTGATGGACCTAGATGGCCTAGAGTTCTCATAGCCGATCAACATGGACAAGTTGAAGAAATATTACCCCTGAGTGGCTCGCTAGGCCGAAAACCCGAAAGGGCGACCTAGGCAAAAGTTAGAGCATGAAAAATTTGAAATTACAAAAACTGAGCTCGCAAGGTCGAAAACCCGCAAAGGGCGGCCTTGGCAAAAGTTAGAGTGCAAAAGGTGAGGGTTAATACACGAGTGAACCTAAGCCTGAACTACGTAAGGCTTGATTCCCATCTTTGGGATACATAGGTAACTTCATCCTGAAGTTCAGCCATATACTGTTCCCTAATCAACTTTGCCCATTTGATCATTTTGGTCATCTTTGTCTATTCAGCATTCAAGAGTTCGGTTGTGATCTCCGGTGCAATGCTACTCAGACTAGGGGCAACTTTCCAGTTGCTGGAATTCGGGGTTGTGCATCTCAGTGACAGATCTCAGGCGCGTCCAGTTCTGATCCATGTCGAAAATGGTTTTGAAAAGTTTTAATAAAAGTTGATTTTGTTCAAATTAATCTTTTTACAACTTAGACCATTTTTGGACCAAAGCGGAAAATTTTCAGTACCTACAACCTTCAATTTTATTGATTTCAATACAGAGTTCTCCTGCTCTTGCATACAAATTGAAGTTGCTTTGGTTACATTCATAAAGAAAAATTGAAAGTACTAATGAAGCAATAAATCCGGGGCATAGCTAAGTCAGGTGTTCCTGTGCCTCCTCCCTGAGCTGGTCGAAGCTTCTGACGCCAAAGTGGGCCCAATCTGTTCCTCTTCCTTGAGCCAATCTATGCACTCATCAGACAAAGTGCAACGGAAAGTGGGAGCGGGGGCCAGGAGCTCTCTAGTCCTCCATGTCGTGGCATACCGAGCTAGCTGTGCGCCTCGGACCGGAAATGCAGCTGGATACTCTATCCCCTCCACTGGGCAGATCTGATCATGGCCGAACTGGCGCTGGAACCAGAAAGGAAAGTAGAACACGTAGTGTGTCAGGCCAATCAACTGAATTCCAAGCTGCCGGGACATGCTGTAGCTCATTGCCAGTAGATTGAGCCAAGGGCACCGCCAAGCAATGCGGTCTACGAACAAATTGCACATCCAATCAAACCACCATCCCTCATCCAGGGCATCAACTAGACGTTGTCAGAAGATGTAGCCGCGAGCTGAGTATGCTGGGCAAGAGTCCACAACCTGCAATTTCTCCATCAACCACACCTGGGGAGGGATGAAAAATGAGAAATTAAAGAATAGAGAGGTGTGTGTTGAGAGAAAAATGAAAAAGGGTTTTGAGAGAAAAACCGAGCCTGAGGGTCGAGTGATGTGAGCACAATAAATGTGAGATAGGATGGGAAACATTACCTGTAGCAGTAGTGGACTCCCCGCAAATCTGGTCGTCTCTCGGCAATGGAAAGCATCCAAGCCCATCAATGTCTCAGCCAATGACATGGCAATGCAGCTTTTGCCCTCCCTTAAGCCTTGGGCAACCTCGATCAACCGGACACTAGATCCTCCGGAGCCAGAGGCAAGCAAGAAATGAGATAGTACGCACAAACAAAGGGCATGTTGCCGAAAGCCTTGCCAATGACGGTCACCGCGGCCACAGGGATCAGAAAAACGTTGAATCAGAATCAAGCTAAGGATGTCCCATTCTCCATCACGGATCAAAGACCAAGCGTCGTGCATAGTGAGCCCACACATTCGCCTTAAGGCTTGGGCATGGCCAAAACGAAGTTGGGGCAAGATTTCTTCGTTACTCTCGGTTTCCATCAAAGCTTGGAAATCTTCAAAGGTAGGACACACCTCTTGCCCGCCAAAGCTAACGACAAGTGTTACCGGATTCCAAAACCTCGCCATGGCTTGGAGAAAGGGAAGATGCAGCGGAGTGCGGCTCAACGTGAATAGTGCATTCAAGCCGAGGCCCCGAAAGTTCAACTTTTCCGAGCCGTCTAAAGTAGCAATCCAAGCTGCAAGATTTTCGATGAGGAATGCCTCCATTTCGATGCACAACTGAGATAAAATGAAAGAACCATGAAGCTGGAACTTTTATAGAGGATAAGGCACTGTTTGGGGACACGTGTCAAAAATCTGGTTATCGCCAAACCAGGTGGTCGGCCGACCACTTTTTCTGGTAGGCCAACCACCCCTTTGGTCTCCAAGGAAAATAGCTGGTCGGCCAGCCCCTTCTGGTGGTCGGCCATGGAGAAAAGTTGGTCTTTGGTCTGTTCCTAGTTTCTAGAAGAGAGATCCTAGCTTTGCCATGCGTTGGGAGTGTTGAAGGTCCGAGTTTACCTCTATTTCGGATGCGTTCCGTCACTCCAATTGTCCGAGATGCACTTGCTTATCGAGTTATTTTTCTTTGTTTATCGAGTTGTTGTTTGGTTTTGCCTATTGAGTTGTTAAAGTTTTGTTTATCGAGTAATTGCTTATCGAGTCGTTGAGTTCGGCATATCAAGTTGTTACTCTTTGTTTAATCAACATTATCAGGATTTGCTTATCGAGTTGTAAACTTGCTAAGGTTTTGTTGTTTCTTAGTAAGTTAAGTTGTTTAGTTTGTTGCATCGGTTCACTAACTGACTTAGCAATTTTCGATGCTCAATTTTCATTCAATCTCATTTTTGTGCAAAATGGTGCGATGCGATGCTAAGAACATAAAATACAACACTTTTTCAAAAAGCTATTTCATTTCATCATGTTTCCTTTGTTACAACATTTTACAACAAGGGTATAAGTTTTATAGAAAATAAAACTGCCTAATAAAGCTAATGTGCTACAACTACTAGTAAAAAAGGCAAATAAAGCAGGAACATCTGCATCAGTGCTCTCGGACTAAAGATCGGGAGCCCCTCTTAATCCTCTTCGCCTGAGCAGTCTCTGCAATCCCTCCACCAGCACCATCGTTTGAATCGGAGCTGTCATCCTCAGGATCCTCCCCGACATCACCTCCACTCTCAGAACCAAAACCGGAGCCCTCCTCTCTGTTTGCAGATGTCTCTGACTGAGGATGCGCAGGCTCCTCCTCATCTATGATGGGTGCTCTGCGCCTACCTCGTCTACGAGACGAGTCCCCTCTCCCAGCTCCTCGAGAAGGCCTGGATGGCCCGGCCTGTAGTGGTGGCATCGGAAAAGGACAATTTGAGTACATTAGCCAACATGTATATCAAATACAGAGACAAGAATGCTACATAGAGTGGGTGTATGCAGATACAATGTATGAATATGGTGTGTGTCAGATGTGCTCTACGCATAAAGTCAACCAATGCAGTGAAATGGTTAAATACAGCATGCCATCAGAAGTATGATAAATGCGAGAAAATTAAAAAATACCGTAACACCGGCAATGAACATCTGTGTCTCCCTCTGCAAGACCATGCCCCCAAGTGAGGCCACCAATCCGAGCAGATCATCAGAATACTCCCTGGGAGGCTGCAGATACAAGCTCAAGTCATCAATGAATAAATCAATGCCTAAGTATCTGAGTGATAAATGAAAAGCAGTGGAACATACCGGTGGTGAGTCAGGATCGCTGACATATCGGTGATCGGGCATAGGAGGCTCTATTGGAATCAGGTAAGATGACCCGTATCGCCATCCGGTCAAGTCGGTCGAAAGATCTGGCCACCCGGCGTGCTGATAAGTCGGGGGAATCGGGGGAATCTATCTAGCCCCACTCCTCGATGTATCGGCCCTACTAGACGAAAGAACGTCTGCAGCCCGTGCTCGAGCTGACGATGATGCACCAGCAGCCCTCCTAGTAGGAGTACGGACACCCATCAGTGGGGGCATCAAGTACGTGTGGCGGTAAGTCGCATACTTCCCCTCCTCCATGTGCAGAGCTGCATCGGTACCCAATATCGCGACATCGGCCTCCTTAGGAGTGAGTCTCTCAGCGGACCGCATGTCATCTGGAGGTGCTGAAGGGACACTCTGCTCCGGGACGCCCATCGTCTGGCGTATGAAACGATCTCCCAGAAACCAGGCCCTGCCAACTGGCCCCTCGAACAAAGTCCTATACTGAGAAGAAGGCCATGCCCCTGGGAACTAGAAATGGATATCTCCTCCCAAGGGTGCCCGGGGCCGCCAAGCGATCTGGGGATAACAAGTGTATGAGCCAATTAGATGTCATAAATATGCGAGATGAATCAAAGCTGAAAATATGAAGAACTAAGAGTTTTGAAGTACCTCGGTCGCCCGCACTGTGTCAAAAAACTGTCGCAAGAAGGGCAGAGTCTCGAGCCCTCGCCCGGCATCGACCCTCAAATACGTGAGAGTAAAGGATCGTAAGAGGCACCTCCACCTCGAACTCTGGGGCTAGCGTCGAAAAGTACGTGTAAACCCATAGCTGTGAAAAACAGGGCAATGGCCATCAGAATGCAGAATATACAGAAAGTACAGAGTGCTGTGTGCAGAATGTAGAATACAGAATGTAAAGTGTGTCGTGTGCAATGTACAGATATTGAAAAGCAGAAATGTAAATCAAGACGGCAGAAGGTACCTCCCAGGCTCTCCAGTAGCCGCCAACTATGTTCCCCCGTCCGCGGGAGGTCACACTCATATAGCAGTAGAGGGTAGCGAGGCCGATGCCACCCCAGTCATACTAACTGACCTGTGATAGGTCCACCAAAGCACTGAGTAGATACAGTCCAACTGTGTTCCCCCTGTCGGAGAACAAAGTGGTCCCAAGGAGGAACATCAAAAAACCTCGAGCGTACTGCTCTATCTCCTCAAGAGTCTCAGGTATACTCCCCCTATACTGCACGGGGAACCAAGTGTATCTGACTCTGCCCGAAGATCGGTCAATCGGCGGGCAAGCTCCCAACAAATAGATCCAGGCAGCCTCCCGCTCGCCCATATCCTCGTCATAGGGGACCGGTTAGCCGGCCACATCAAGGCTAGTCAGCATCGCAAAGTCGAACGGGGTCATCGTCATATCCCCAGTGGCTGAGAAGTAGAAAGATTTAGTGGTGTCCCACCATCTCTCCACGAGTGCCCCCATCAAGGTCCTGCTCGCAGGGTAGCGAGATAGCCCCGAGCAGAAAGGCCCAAATCCTGCCCCGTCCACCATGTGACGAACGGTCTCTAGGAGCTCTGCATACCACTCCCTAGCGATGATCGAGCCATAACCTCGCGTAGAACGAGAAGGTACTTGCATTCAAAATGAACAGATGTATTCAGTTTCAGAATGAAATGTATAAGCTACGTGCAAATGAAAACAATAAGTTGTGTGCAAATGAAAACAATAAGCTACGTGTTCAGAAATGAAATGTATAAGCTGCGTGCAAATGAAAACAATGAGCTGCGTGTTCAGAAATGAAATGTATAAGCTGTGTGCAAATGAAATGAATGAGTTGTAAGTTCAAAAGTGAAATGTAAGAACTGTGTATTCAACATGCGCTGTGTGCAAATGAAATAAGTGGGCTGTGTGTTCACCTCAAGAGTTTGGGCTAAGTGTTTACATTTCAGAAAACTATGGGCTGTGTGTTCATAATCAAGATTTTGGGCTGCGTGTTCAGATTTCAGAAAAATGTAAGCTGTGTGTTCATAATTAAGAGTTTGAGCTGTGTGTTCAGATTTCAAAAACAGTGGGTTGCGTGTTCACAACAAAAGTTTGAGCTGCGTGTTCAGATTTCAAAAACAGTAGGCTGTGTGTTCACCATCAAAAACGGTGGGCTATGTGTTCACCATCAAAGGTTTGAGCTGTGTGTTCAGATTTCAAAAGTTTGGGGCTGTGTGTTCACCTCAAAAGTTTGAGCTGCGTGTTCGGATTTCAAAAATAGTGGGCTGCGTGTTCACCATCAAAAGTTTGAGCTGCGTGTTCAGATTTCAGAAACAATGGGCTATGTGTTCATAACAAAAGTTTGAGCTGCGTGTTCAGATTTCAAGAGTTTGGGCTGCGTGTTCAACTTTCAAAAAACTGTGGGCTGTGTGTTCACCTTAAGAGTTTGGACTGCGTGTTCAACTTTCAAAAAAGTGGGCTGTGTGTTCGCCATCAAGAGTTTGAGCTGTGTGTTCAGATTTCAAAAACAACGGGCTGTGTGTTCACCATCAAGAGTTTGAACTGCGTCTTCGGATTTCAAAAACAGTGGGCAGTGTGTTCACCATCAAAAGTTTGAGCTGCGTGTTCAGATTTCAGAAACAGTAGGCTGCGTGTTCACAACAAAAGTTTAAGCTGCGTGTTCAGATTTCAAGAGTTTGGACTGCGTGTTCAACTTTCAAAAAACTGTGGGTTGTGTGTTCACCTCAAGAGTTTGGACTGCATGTTCAAATTTCAAAAAAGTGGGCTGTGTGTTCGCCATCAAAAGTTTGAGCTGCGTGTTCAGATTTCAAAAATAGTGGGCTGTGTGTTCACCATCAAGAGTTTGAGCTGCGTGTTCGGATTTCAAAAACAGTGGGTTGTGTGTTCACCATAAAAAATTTGGGATGTGTGTTCAGGTTTCGAAAATGTGGGCTGCGTGTTCACGATAAAAAGTATGAGCTGCATGTTCAGAAATTCAAGTGATTGAGTTGTGTATTCAAAATGCAAACAGAATGTTGTGCTATAGACTAAGTGTTCAGAACAAGCTGTGTGCCAACTCAACAAAATTCTGTGCTGTGAGATATGTGCTAAAATAACCAGAAGTATGGTGTGCAAATGTGTTCAGAACGAGCGGATAAGCATACATAGCGAAAGTATGAAATGTGCATGAAATGCAGAATACAGTGCAGAGAATGTAAAAGTGAAATACGTACCTCTCGTGCTAGATGAGAGAGATGAGTCTCTGGCTCCCGCAGCAAGAGACCCACAGGCGCTCGGTCATCAAAGTCAGTGAAATGGTAGAAAGTGCCCTGTGGAAGGACGTGCTCCCGAGGATGATACCTCTCGGGATCAAACTGCTGAACTCTTGGGGGAAAGGACATGATGTTCGACTCACCCTCAGCACCTGGAGGACCTCCACCATGAGGAAAATGACCCACCATTTGAAGAAATTTGCAAAAAGGAGCAAAATGAGCCAAAATTAGAAAAAGTCAACGAAAGTCTACTCTCGGGAAATGAAAAGTCAACAAAAGTCAACTCCCGAGGATGATACCTCTCGGGATGAAACTGCTGAACTCTTGGGGGCAAGGACATCATGTCTGACTCACCCTCAGCACCTGGAGGACCTCCACCATGAGGAAAATGACCCGCCATTTGAAGAAATCTGCAAAAAGGAGCAAAAATGAGCAAAACGAGCCAAAATTAGAAAAAGTCAACAAAAGTCAACTCTCGGGAAATGAAAAAGCCAACAAAAGTCAACTCCTGAGAAAATGTTTCAAATTTTGAGACAAACTTACTCCAAGTGGTGAAAATGAAGAAAGAGGCTCTGAAATCAAATTTTAATCGGTCCAAAGTGAAGAAAACTGAAAGATTTCGCGAAACAACTTTGCGTGGGGCGTTGGAAAGCGCGTATAAAGAGCAGATCTGAGAGAGAAAATGGTTTAGAAAGGAAGGAGAACTGATTTCGGCCTTGAGGTTGTGAGCAACAGTGATTGGGACATGTGGATTTAAAGAAACAACTGTAAAAAGACAAAATTGTCCCGGATTCAGCAAGGTGGTCGGCCGACCACATTTCCTAGCAGGCCGACCACCCCTTGAACAATGACTGGTCGGCGGCGTCCCTAGGTGGTTGGCCATCATTCCTGGGTGATCTCTAATGTCTCTTTGAGCTCCCTGCAAATTTTGGTGGTGATTGGAGTCCCTGACACTCAAGAAAGTACAAGTAAAGTGCACTTTTCGGCGTGAAATCCCTCCACGGGAACTTCAAATCCAATATTCGACGCATGGCTTGTCATTACTCGCCAAGAGCAAGGTGTATCCTTTTTGAGTACGTTGCGACCCCTCCGAGAGGTAAATCGGAGGTCGCGTTTGAGTTGTCCTCGTCGAGGCTTGCATTTCTTTGCTCAATGTTTTGTTTCAAACATGCTTTTGAAGTCGCACTTATCCTACATTGTTATGCATGTCACATGCATTATTATGCACATCGCCTGCATTGTTGTGCACGTTTCACTGGCATTTTCATGCCCCCATACTTAACTTGCGTTGTCACGCGCGTTTCTCTTGCATTGCGATGCACTTTTCCATCGGCACCATGTCTATCTGTATTCGATATAGCGTTGAACATATGTTGCTAACTATGTTGTGCTTGTTAAGTTTCTTTCTTTCGTAGGCACGATATTGTATGTACAGTTCATTCAAGGCTGGTGCGACCAGACGATATTGTAGGAACGGTTCATTTGAAGCTGGTGCAACCAGACGAACCGGGCAGGTATTGTATCTTCTCCGTGTGAGACGTAGCGAGAATTGAAAAATTCTCCGCTTTCTTAAACTACATGAAATGAGTTTTGCTTTGCATTCTAGCTTAAAAACTATTGCATTTATTGTGAATATTTGCTTCATTACAGTTTGCTGCTTTGCATGATCATGAGTTACGTTCGGCTTTGTGCATGTCGTTTTGCATTTTGCCCCTGCCTGTGGGCACATTTCTTTGTTATCTTGCATGTTTGTCTACGTCTTCGGCCTTATCAAAAATAGGTCGTCTCTGGACTTTGACATTCACTCCCGTCACTTACGACTTTTGAGTTCTGTCAAAGAGGAGCAATTGTAGACACCCCATTTTTGACCGACATTAAGACTCAGACGTCATCGATTGAGCGCTCGATGATTGCGCATGTTGTGCTCGTTCTGAGGTTTTAGAGTTTCAGCTGAGAGCTTTGCCTCCGGGCTTCGGGACTCTTTTGTGCTTTGCCTTGGTTTGCGAACCAGGTTCTGTTTTCTCTTCCCGAAGGGAGGGAGAGGTCTCGTTGACCATCTCTCAGACTTTTCGTGGTCGTAGACCACTGTTCCCGTTTGGAGACCAGTTTTCGATTTTTGGAGCCGTCGGCCGTGCGCCTCAGTTCGGGACCGCTTAACTTTCTCCGTTTGCTCCAATTTTTGGCACACACCTTGTTTCCTCTCTCTAGAGGGACACTGTGTCCCAGGAGACCACCTTCGTGGTCACACACCACTTTCGATGCTTAACAGTCAGCATTCGGGGCACCCGGCTGCGTGTTTTGGCCCTCGAACCCTCGTTTTGCATCTGTCTTGGTTCATTTTTGGCATGGACCCTATTTTCATTGTTTGGAAGGTGGTACAAGGGTGGGTGACCACCTTTTCTCCTTGGAGACCACTTTTCCCCCGCTTGTCGATTTCCTTGACAGGTAACTAGTCTCCCTCATTTTTGGGCCACAATTACTGGTCTCCCACCACACCACTAGCTTGCATTGAGTGAGGAAACCACCCTAGGACACTGCCGACCAGCTTTTGAAACTTGAGCCTTTTGAACCTGGTCGGCCGACCAGGGCAAGTGGTTGGCCGACCTCCTGAACTAGTCGGCCACCTCCCACATTTTCTGTCTCAGTAAGTTGGTTCCAGTTGTGCCAACTAGAAGGCACAGACTACATCCTCCATGCACGTGTATGGAGGATTTTGGCCCTAGGTTTTAAGCTTCTTGGAGAAGCTTTGGACCCTCTTGGCTATAGAGGAGGGCCTCCCTCTCCTTTGTGAAGGTTCAGAATTTGGCTAAGGCATACACATATACCTCCCTCTCTATATCTCTATTTTCGCTCCAAAAGTGCTAAGTTCTTGCCCCTTTGCACACTACCTCTTAGCCTAACACCTCCAACACCAACCTAAGCTTCTTGGAGGGTCTTGAGAGGTCCTAAGGAGCTGCATTTTTGGTCCATAAGCTGCTAGAGTTGCTGAGCTACAAGGGTAACACCCTATTTCCTCTTTTGAGCTTTATTTTGCTTCATCTTTTAGTCATACGTACAAGCATTTTCGAGCTTTGGTGTAAACTGTAAAAGGTCTTATTTTGTGGTCCTTAACATGTTTGTTTCAGATCATTTTTCTGTTGGGGGTCATCTACCCCCTTGCATGCTTCATTTTACCTTGTTTTAAGCCGGGCCTTTGCATTGACCTTTGTTTGGCCTTTTAGCCACTAAAATCCAGTGGATTTTCAGTGGCTAGCATGCTGTTTTGAGTGCCAAAATCAGAGGGGGGTGACCCTCTCTCCCCTTGTTTTGTTTCTTAGCATATTTGGCCTAACAAATGAGCCCTTATTTGCATGCTTCCAAGCCATGTTTCAGGCCATTTTTGGTAAGCTTTAGGACCTGCATAGGCTCTGTCCAGAGCTTGTTTTTCCATATTGGGTGTCCATCTTGCATGTGTAGAACAACCCTCTTCATAGCTTATCAAAGGAGCATGCCATTCTTGCATGCATTGACTACATTTCAGTGAGTTTTTGGGCTTTATTTGGCATGTCATACCTCTGAATTTTTCTGGTTTAGTGACCTCTTGAATGCTTCATATACTTGTAGTGTAAACCCTCTTCACTAGCTTGTATTGCATGCTATTTTGGTCTTTGATTCTAGCACTTTTTGGCCATGCCTTAAACTGATTTTGTGCATGTTTTAGACTGCCTTAGCTCTGTTTTTATGCCACATGGTCGTATGATACTTGCTATGCATTCTTGTAGTGTAATGCCCATGCCTAGCTTTGAGTTTTGAAGCTTCTTGCAAGCTCGAATGGTGGTGTTTTCATGTTTTGGGGTAATTGAGCATGTCATTTCAGAGCCTATACTTGTGCCATATTCCCATATTTTTCACTCTTTAAATGTGTTTGAGAGTCGTGCTTAAATACCTCATTTATGGGCCATTGCATGAGCTTCATTTCCATGCATTTCAAGCCATCATTTTAGACCATTTTCCCACTATCTCGGACCTGCATAGGGACTGTTTGGGGCTGGTTGGGCCATTTGAGCATTGCTTTGTATACCTCTAGTGTAACGCACTTCACTAGTTTTGGTATCCGGGCCATCTAGCATGCATTGTGTGAGGTGTTTACATGATTCAAGACCATCTTGCATGTCATTTCAGACCTGGAAAATGTGTGATTGTATGCCATATTTCATGCCTTGCCATGCTTTGGTAGAGTTGCATTTGGTGCCTTAGGTTTGGTCCCTTGTATTTGTGCATATTTACATGTGTTTTGTTGCTTAATTTCATCATGTTTGGACACTGATTTCGGTGTGGCTAAGGCTCACATATCTTGGTGTAAGTCCATCTTGCATTGTACATGCCATTTAGTCCATGTTGTTGCATGATTGACCATTGCATTATGTATGCCTTGTTCATTTCATTGTTAGTCTCCATGTCTGCATTGCGTATGCCATATAGTTTTCACGTGCATTGAGTATGACATTGATTATTTCATAGCATTGTGTATGCTAGTAGTATGTTTACATATCATCATTTGCATATTTGCATCATTTAGTGGCATTACGTTCAGGTTGCATGTTAGAGATTGGATTCATGCATGCCATGTGTATTGCATTGTGTTTGGAGTAGGGTTTAGTCCAAGCACGGAAAACGAGGGATGTTTCATACTCAAAGTGATGAAACGTGCTTCGATTCCCAATCGCCGACACTCCGGATTACCCATGATGGAGTTTAGGCTTTGTTGTGTTTATATGTGCATTCATTTTACATCGAGTCGTGCAATCCGACTCCTCGGCCATCATGCATCCAGATGCGTGATCGGTGGCATGAGTATCGAGGACTACACTCTCTAGAGATTATGCAATGACAGGGAGAGTGGTTGGGCACACATATGTTGAAAATACTTTGCCATGCCCATTTCTTGCTCTCTGTTGCAGCAAACCGGAAACCAGCAGAAAAAACTGGTTAGCAGCCTTCTGGAGCTTTGTATAGTGTTCTGGGACCAGTTGCAAACAGAGGCAAATCGGGGCATCGTGATGGATTTCCCGACAAGGCGACTCGAGCATGCATGCATCCCTTATCATTCAAGGCAGAGCTGAGGCAGTCCATTGCATATAGATTTGCATTTTTTTTATTGCTTACCTAGTTAATTTGTTAAGTAATTAATGTTGTGTAATAATTAGCCGTAATTCGTTATTCGTTTCGGTTGTGTAATAATTAGTTTAATTAGCTTAGATTAGCTAGTTTATTCTGTACTATTCATTCGAACCCTCCGAGGAGGGCGATGTTGTAATAAGTGTGTGTGTGTGTGTGTGTGTGTGTGTGTGTGTGTGTGTGTGTGTGTGTGTGATGCATGTCTTCCAACCCCACGTCTTTCTCCCTTTTATTTACCAGCTTATGATGGTTAGATTGGGACATGTTTCAATTAGCATCCTTCATGTTCGCATGTTTGCATCCATTCATCTGTTTTGCATGCACCGGGCTCGGCATATCATACTAACTGCATTGTATTTCAATTCCAAGTTGAATACATGATTTTTGTAGCATTTCATACGCCATCTTAGAATAACCGAGCCTATCTTAGTTGCATACATGTATGTGTTGAATTAGGCATCTCAGTATAGTTAGGATTCATGCGTGACTTCTAATCAGCTTCTTTCTTTGGCTTGGAGTACTCGGTAAGTGTTTATGCTTTAGCATCCTTGCATGTGTGTGAGTGACTGCCATGATAGCATGCTTACCATGAGGCTAAGTGCTTATGTTATATAACTGCCTGAATGCCTGTGGTTGAAGGTTGGATTATCTGAATTGGAACAATCCATTGATTGCGAGTTTTAAGCCCACTTGAGAGTGGCAAATCACCATGTTTTCTAAGCCCACTTGAGGGTGGCAAAATCCACATTTTAGCCTACTTGCGAGTAGCAAACCACTTTCAAAAACGAACATGAAATGTTTTGTTCCAACTCAGGCGATCTAGTCTATACTTGTATGTTGCGCGCATCACAGAGTAATTCTAGACTAATAACCGGAATAAGAACATATAATGTTTTCAAAACTCGATATCATGGTTAGTAGAGGTGGACTTTTGATCAGGCGAGCAGGGGTGCTCACGAAGTGACCTTCCCCAATCGTACCCAAGTTCCCGAGCCGAGGCAACTTTGGTGATGTCAGACACGTGGCCTTAGGCACGAGTCCAGATTTCCTAAATTCCCCAAAGTAAAATATTTAGGTGGCGACTTTGTATCTGGCAAAGCAGTCCATGTTTGGCACTTCTTTCTAAAAATCAATTTTTCAAAACGATTTGCCGGATTTGGACTCTTTGATGATTCATCGGTCTTGCATTGCACTCTACGAGATTAGATACCGGACCATGACATTGAGTCCGAACTATAGTAAGCCCAATGAACAAAACGGGATTCCCTTCCGGGACGTTCGGGGACGTCTACAAGCCATCATTTTTGAAGAGGGAGTTCTTCTGATCTAATCCGAATGTGTTTTTGGGGGATCTGAAAGAGCCTTTGAAAGTGGATGAATGGCTCAAGCAGATGGTGAAAATGTTTGAGATGCTTGGCATCGAGGATGATAGGCTGAGAGTGACCTCAGTATCCTTCCAGCTAAAGGGAGATGTGGGTCAGTAGGTGAAGTATGTGTGTCGGTGCATTGGAGTCACTTGGGAGGCCTTTGTCAATGCCTTTCAGGACAAGTTTTTACCTCCCACTGTTAGGGAGAAGTTCAGAGAGAAATTTTTGTTGAGGGTAAAGGCAAGGTCGTCCTGAAGATGACTTCAGGAAAAAAGCTGTCTCTGACCGATGTCCTTTATATACTGGACATTAGTAAAAACCTTGTCTTGAGGTTGCTCTTAAGCAAACATGGCTTCTGCGTGGTGTTTGAGTCTGATAAGGTCGTGTTGACCAAGAGTGGGGTCTATGTGGGGAAGGGGTATATGTCAGGTGGTTTGTTTAAGCTCAATGTAATAACTATTCACCTAAAAATTAATGAGAAAGCTTCTTTTTCTGTTTATATGCTTAAGTCCCTTTATTTATGGCATGGTTGCATAGATTAATCAAGTTAGATCACATATCATCTTTCAAGATTAATCCAAATCACAAGTGTGAAACTTGTGTAGAAGCAAAATTCACAAGGACTTCGTTTCATTCTGTTGAAAGAAGTATCAAGCTTTTAGATTGAGTACATAATGATGTGTGTGACTTAAAACTCATACAATCATGTGTAGGAACAAGTACTTTATCACTTTTATTGAAAATACTGACATGTGTATTTGTTTAAAAACAAAGATGAGGCGATTGATAAATTTATTCTCTTCAAGAATGATGTTGAGAATCAACTAAGTCAAAAGATCAAGGCTTGAAGAAGTGATTGTGGTGGTGAGTATGAATCCCTGTTTGCTGAGATTTGTGCTCAATTTGGGATTATTGACCAAACCACAACACCTTACTCCCCTCAGTCAAATGGTGTTGCTAAATGGAAAAATAGAAGGTTAAAAGAAATTATGAATGCAATGTCAGTACGTTTTGGGTTGCCACATAACTTGTGGAGGAAAGCAATTCTCTCCGTGAATTAGATTCTTAATAGAATACTTCCGAAAAAAGTGGACAAAACTCCATATGAGTTGTGGAAAGGTCACAAGTCTTCATATAAATACTTAGAAATGTTGGGGTGTCTTGCGAAAGTGGTGGTGCCTACACCTAAGCGGGTTCAAATAGGTCCAAAGTCAGTGAATTGTATATTCATTAACTATGTACATAATAGCAGTGCATATCGATTCTTGTGTATAAGTCTGTTATTCCAGATATACACAAGAATACTATCATGGAATCAAGAAATACATATTTCTTTGAAGATGTATTTCCTTGTCATCTCCAAGAAGAGGTTTCGAGTTCCATGAAAGAGGTTGAAGGTGACAATGATCACATAGATGATCACGCAAATAATCACATAGATGATCAAGTCGATGATCAAGCTGAGGAAGTAGATGAGCCAAAAAGGAGTAAAAGAGCTATGACCCCAAAGTCCTTTGGCCTGGAATTCTTAACTTATATGTTAGAGGGAGAACCTCAAATTTTCCATGAAGCTGTGACTTCATCTGAAAGTCCCTTGTGAAAAGAAGTAGAGTGAGATTGACTCAATCTTACAAAACCATACCTGACAGTTGGTTGATCTACCCCCAGGCAGTAAGGCCTTGGGGAGTAAGTGGATCTTTAGAAAAAATATGAAAGCAGATGGATCAATTGATAAGTATAAAGCTAGGCTAGTTATCAAAGGATATTATTTTGATAAGTATAAAGCTAGGCTAGTATAGAGCTAGGCAGCGAGAAAGCCTAAATTATTTTGATACGTAATCACCTGTGACAAGGATTACATCCATTCACATGGTGATTGCGATAGCAGCTTTATGTGGTCTAGAGATACATCAAATGGATTTGCAAACAACTTTCTTAAATGGAGATTTAGATGAAGAAAACTATATGGAGCAACCCGAGGGGTTTTTATCTCCAGGACAAAATAAGAAAGTCTATAAGCTTGTCAAATTATTGTATGGTTTGAAGTAAGCTCCTAAACAATGGCATGAGAAGTTTGATGATGCTATGTTGTCAAATAGGTTTAAAATTAATAAGTGTGACAAGTTCGTATATGTCAAAGATACTGACAGAGGTTATGTCATTTTGTGTCTATACGTTGATGGCATACTCATTGTTTGTAGTAATGATGGGATGATTAAAACTACTAAGAGATTGTTAAGCTCAAAGTTTGACATGAAAGATATGGGTCTTGCAGATGTACTTCTGGGTGTTAAGATTACTAGAACATCTGATAGTATTGTACTTTCTCAATCTCACTATGTTGAGATGATACTTGAAGAAAAATTTAAATCAAATACAAGTGTGTCGAGATCACCAGTAGACTTAAGTCTACACTTGACCAAGAGTAATGGTGAGAGTGTCTCTTAACTTGAATATTCTTGGGTCATTGGGAGTTTGATGTATTTGATGAATTGTATAAGGTTGGATATAGCCTACTTTGTTAGCAGGCTTAGTAAATACACGAGCAATCCTGATGGCACTCACTAGAAGGGTATTGGTCGGGTGTTAAGGTATCTCTGTTTCACTCGAGATTATGGGCTGCATTACACCGGATATCCAGCAGTAATAAAAGGCTATCGTGATGCGAATTGGATATCTAATGTTAGGGATTCGAAATCCACTAGTGATTATGTGTTCACCCTTGGAGGGGCAACCATGTCGTAGAAATCTTCCAAGCAAACGTGTATCTCATGATCAACTATGGAATCGGAGTTTATAGCTTTGGATAAAGCAACATAAGAGGAAGAATGGTTTCGCCATTTTGATTGAAGATATTCCACATTGGTCGAAATATGTGTCAGCCATCTGTATTCATTGTGACAACCAATCACCTATTATAGTGGCACAGAGTACTATATAATGGAAAGTCTAGACATATCCGTCATAGACTTAATTCCATACGACAACTACTCTCTAATGAAGTTGTCACTTTAGACTATGTGAAGTCTAAGTACAACATTGCGGATCTGCTAACCAAAGGGTTAAATTGATTGTTAGTAGAGAAGTCATCAGAAGAAATGGGTTTAAGGCCTTTAGTGTAAGGTGTTACCAAAATGGGAACCCAACCTCGTTGACTAGAGATCCCAAGATCTAGGTTCAATGGGACAACCTAATTGCATGTAACGATGGTATATCACTGAGGAGGTAAAACCTCCAGCCATTCCTTTTATCCGTGATACCAACAAATGTAGAGGTTAAGCTGAGCTCTTAATGACTCTGCTGTGTTGAGCTGAGTATAGCAAGATACTCAAGTAGAGTCACCTATGTGAGTGAGAGGTGGGATCGCTTCTATAAGAATTGACAAGGCCAAATTAATTAAACCATTCACTAAACCAGGCTAGTGTTTTAGGGCCTAACCGGACATAACAATGAGAACAAAACGATGGTTAGAGTAATACCTGTGTGAGGTCTGTTGTCATGCCTTACATAAACGGCAGAACAGTTCAAGACTACATTTTCACTAGACAGCCAGTAAATTCGATAGACTTCACTAGAAGAGGTTCAAAGGCAAAACCTACTTTTCCGATACAAGAGTTATTCTGTTACACTCTCTCTCTGAATCTTTGTTGTTAAGCGTTGTCCATTTGTTGTTATTCGGTCAAATTTAATTCATGTGGGGGATTGTTGGAAAATAAAGGTGGGCGCCAATCCTCAATTGAGACGGATTAAAGTGGGTTTAGATTCTTTGGAATGAGATCTTTGCACCACAAAAAGAATAACCAAAAATCATTAAGATTTGAATGAGAAATTGACTCATTAAGTATAGCGATTCTAGTTTAGACCTGACCCATTTGATGTTTTGGATCCAGGTTTCTTTGTCATATATAGTTATCCATAACTTGTTTCCTCTTACACCTCTTTGAGTTTGGCTTTTGGGATGTGTTGATGGCTTTTGGAACAAGTTGGTAGCTTATTTTTCAAACTTTTGTTGCCCAGATTTTTTTCCCTTGGCTCGAGCAGTCTTTGTAAACCTTCAATACTTTTGCAAGTCTACAAAAATATTAAGAGTTTGTATTCTTCGCTCGAGCGACGACCTCTGTCCGTAAAACTACTGGGAGTTTGTATTCTGTGCTCGTGCAAAGCTTATTGCGCTCGAGCGGTAAAACTTCTTGTGTCTAGTCGCTCGAGAGACAGATCTTGCGCTCGAGCGAATTCTGTGTATATCAGTTCGTAAACTACCCATTTTAAGTCACTTTTTCATCTCTCTCTCTCTCTCTCTCTAACTCTAACTCTAAACATTTCAAAACCCTAATATCTCTCACTCTTTCTCTAAAACTCACATATTTCTCACAAATACACCTAGATCCGTTGATCTTTTCACCTGTGTGCCTTCATTAAAAAGTTAGAGCTCGACGTGGGCTTCATTCTAACTAGAGCAAAGTTGGTTTTTGGTATCTTTGGGCTTCCCCACTCTCACTCTCTCTCGTGTTCAGGCTGGAGGTAGGGATACTTTCCACACTTTTTATGAGTTTCAACTTCGTTATTTGTTATTTCTAAGCAATATTGAGAGTTTTGGAATAACCTAGGGTTTGGATAAAAATCAAAAGGGGGTTTTTCAAATAGATTCCTGGAAATGATTTTGATGTTGAAATAATATAGAGTTAGGTGGAAATGGTTGATTTTGATACTTGTGGTTAATTTTGAAAAGAGTAAGATTTTTCCCTAAATGCCTCAAATGCTGGTTTTATATAAATAATGAAATTGATGTTAAAATTATGAAATTGGATTGGTATTGATAAGGATGGTAAAGTTCGATATGTATTATCACTCACCTCTTGAAATTTGGAAAGTGTATCTTTATGGAATATAAATTATTTGTTTAGAAATATTTGTTTTGGGCTGTCAGTGGAGAATAGCTATGATTGTTGTAGAAATTGCACGTGAATTAGGAGAATTGAAACTATTTTCTCATTCATAGTATTGAGCATTATTTCACACTTATACATTGGAAATGTTACTGTTTTGAGAAAACGGGTGAACCTGAGAAAGGAATTATGGTTACATCAAATAAGTAGGCATGTGTGTCCAAGGTGAAAGTCCCGAAAACCGTGCATATACATGGGTGCCGATCCCACAGATGGAATTTTTGTGAAATGGCAATAGTAGTACTTGTATAGCCTACATTTACATAGGCCCCAGTTTACGATTTTCTCCGGACGAAATTTTCAGGAAAGGTTGGATTGTTTTGAAATTCCAGAGTATGATTCACTACCATATTTTCTATTAAAATGGAAATTATTTATGAATCAAGACATTAACTTGGCATTGCATAGTTTTTGGAAAGAGGTATAAAAATGTTTTGGCTTGAGCATAGCATATGCATTCACCTTATAGCTTTGTTAAGATTCATGTACTGTGTTGGATTATTTCTGCTAGGTATTGGCCCACCCTATGTGGGAAAAACATTTCAGGTGCTGATGGTATGTCTTCGCCAAGGCAATAGCTTGGGATGACTTGGAGCAAGAGCTTCTTTTTGTGTATTTATTTTATTTATTTTGTACAAGCCAAGGGCTTTAACTGTATTGGACTTAAGTCCATTTTTGTTGTAACCAAGCATCGTATTGGAAAATTGTAAGCCCTTAGGGCATTTCTTATTTGTTTAACTTCCATTCTTTTTCTTTTGTTCGCAACATATGCTATAGATTCAAGGCCAGACATTATGAATGTCTACCATTTATGTTTCCCATTTTTAAACTCAACTGGATTTAATGGAAGATAATTACTTCATCGTTGTTGTCATTTATTAATATGGTGGATGGATTATTATGTTTATTTCGAGGCGTTACAACTTGGTATTAAAGCGTATCGGGTTTGAATACTTTGGATACGTGGGAAGTGGTTATTACCACAGTGGGTTTGTCTCTCTTGATAGAGATATTTGTATGTATGGTATGCTTATGTGATTATATGTGTATGAGATTTAGTTCCAAAGATATTTACTGGGTCTACGGGTTTCTAGAAGTCATATTAGAAGAGCACTTAATCACTACTGTTTCTAATTTGAACTCTGGCAATGCCGCGGGATGATCATTATCTAGGTAGAAAATTTGTATGTGTTTATGTGACTACGTGCTTATGTGGAGTGAAATATTGTTGGCCACCACATTAGGACGGAAGTGAGTTAGCTTCGGCACATTTCTAAATGTGCTAATCTCTTTTGTTACATTCATTAGGATATCAAGACGTAGTCGTAGTCGCGGTCGTGGACGTGGTAGGCGTGGTAGAAGAAGGGGTTGGTTAGGCCAATGTAGCCAAATCAATTGGTCAGCAGGTTATGGGCGCTCTGGCTCGTGAAATGGCTGAAGCTTTGTAGGAATCCATGGACATTCTCAAAACTGAGAATCTAGTCCAAGCCCAAGTTGCTAAACTAGAGTCATCCTTCTTGAAGAGGGAGTTCTTTCGGTCTAATCTGGAAGAGTTTTTGGTTGATCTGAATGAGCCACTAAAGGAGGACAACAGGCGAGAACAAATGGTGAAGACATTCGAGATGCTTGGCATCGAGGACGACGGGCTGAAAGTGACCATGGCATCCTTCCAGCTGAGAGAGGATGGGGTCAGTGGTAAAAGTATGCAGGGGGGTGCATTGGGGTGACTTGGGAGACCTTTTTCAATGCCTTCTTGGACAAGTTCTTGCCTTCTACTACTAGGGCGAAGTTGAGAGACCAGTGTCTGAAACTCAAGTAGCTTAGTTTGCCAGTAGCCTAGTTTGAGGCAGCTTTCACTAGCCTGTCTACATTTGCACCAGAACTCATGGAGATAGAGGAACGCTGTTATATCGAGTTCAAGAAGAGATTGAGGACCGGGCTTTTTTTCAAGCTAGCCAGGTCAATGATTACGACTGCGGATGCCTTGTAGATGCGGCAACTCATCATAAGATCATAGTTCAAGCAGACGAGGAACGGATGAAGGGCTCCAAGAGGAGTCATAAGGTTTTGGAGGGGAGTCGGGATAGTAAGTGGCAAAGAGGTCCCGCTCCACAATAGTCCCAGGCTGTACAGTCTAGATCCAATTTCCCTGAATGCCTAAATGCCCCAATTATTGGTTTTGTATAAATAATGAAATTGATGTTGAAATTAAGAAATTGGATTGGTATTCATGACGATGGTAGAGTTCGATATGTATCATCACTCACCTTTTGAAATTTAGAAAGTGTATCTTTATGGAATATAAATTATTTGTTTAGAAATATCCGTTTGGGACTGTCGGTGAAGGATAGCTATGACTGTTGTAAAAATTGCATGTGAATTAGGAGAATTGAAACTATTTTCTCATTCATAGTATTGAGCATTATTTCACGCTTATACATTGGAAATGTTACTGTTTTGAGAAAATAGGTGAATCTGGGAAAGGAATTATGGTTACATCAAATAAATTGGCTTGTGTATCCTCGGTGAAAGTCCCGAAAACTCCACGTATACATGGGTACCGATCTCGCGGACGAAATTTACGTGAAATGGAAATAATAGTGCTTGTACAGCCTACATTTACATGGGTCCCGGTTTATGGTTTCCTCCAGATGAAATTTTTGAAAAAGTTGGATTGTTTTGAAATTCCCAGAGTGTGATTCCTTCCCTATTTTCTATTGTAATGGAAATGATATATGAATTGAGACATTAACTTGGCATTGCATAGTTTTGGAAAGAGGTACAAAAATGTTTTGGCACGAGCATTGCATATGCATTCACCATATAGCTTTGTTAAGATTCATATACTGTGTTAGATTATTTCTACTGGGTTTTAGCTCACCCTACGTGGGAAAAACATTTTAGGCGCTGATGATATGCCTCCACCAAGGCAATAGCTTGGGAGGACTTGGAGCAAGAGCTTCTTTTTTGTATTTATTGTATTTATTTTGTACAAGCCAAGGGCTTTAACTGTATTGGACTTAAGTCCATTTTTGTTGTAACCAAGCATCGTCTTGGAAAGCTGTAAGCCCACAAGGCATTTCTTATCTGTTTAACTTCCATTCTTTTTCTTTTGTTCACAATATATGCTATAGATTCAGGGCCATACATTATGAATGTATATCGTATATATTTCCCTTTTGTAAACTCAATAGGATTTAATGGAAGTTAATTACTTTATCGTTGTTGTCATTTATTGATATGGTGGATGGATTATTGTATTTATTTCAGGGCATTACAACTTGGTATCAGACGTACCGGGTTTGAATATTTTGGGTACGTAGGAAGTGGTTATTACCACAACGGATTTGTCTCACTTGATAGAGATATTTGTATGTATGGTATGCTTATGTGATTACATAGGTATGAGATTTAGTTCCTAAGATATTGATTGAGTCTACAGGTTTCTAGAAGTCCTATTAGAAAAGCACTTGATCACTGTTGTTTCTAATTGGAACTTTAACAATGCCGCGGAACGGCCATTATCTAGGAAAGAAATCTGTATGTATTTATGTAACTACATGCTTATGTGGAGTGAATTATGATTGTCCACCGCATTATGATGCTAGTGAGTTAGCTTCGGCACATTTGTAAGTGTGCTAATCTCTTTTGTTACCTTCATTAGGATGCCAGGATGTGATCGTGGTGGTGGTAGGCATGGTAGGCCAAGGAGGCATGCGATACCCTTACTGGATGAGATTCCGGCGCAAGAAGAAGGGGTTTGTTAAGCCAATTTGGCCGAACCAGTTGGTCAGCAGGCCATGGACGCTATGGCCCGTGAAATGGCTGGAGCTTTGCGGTAATCCACGGACATTCTCAAAGTTGAGATTCAAGCCCAGGCCCATGTTGTTGAAATAGGGCTATCCTTCTTGAAGAAGGATTTCTTCCAGTCTAATCCAGATGAGTTTTTGGGTGATCCAAAGGAGCCACTGAAGGCGAACGAGTGGCTAAAACAAATGGTGAAGACGTTCGAGATGCTTGGCATCAAGGATGACGGGCTAAAAGTGACCTTGACATCCTTCCAGCTAAAAGGGAATGTGGGTCAATGGTGGAAGTATGCACGAGGGCGCATTGGGGTGACTTGGAAAGCCTTTGTCAGCGCCTTCCAGGACAAGTTCTTTCCTCTCATTGCTAGGGAGAAGTTAAAAGACCAGTTTCTGAAGCTTATGCAGCTTAGTTTGCCAGTAGCCGAGTTTGAGGCAGCTTTCACTAGCCTCTCTAGATTTGCACCAGAACTGGTGACGACAGAGGAACGCCGTTGTATCGAGTTCAAGAAGAGACTAAGGACCTAGCTTCTTTTCAAGGTAGCCGGGTCAATGATTAGGGACTACGGACGCCTTGTGAAGGTGACTGCTCATCTTGTGACTATAGTTTAGGCAAAGGAGGAATGATGGTCCATCTTTTTGTGTATTTATTGTATTTATTTTGTACAAGCCAAGGGCTTTAACTGTATTGGACTTAAGTCCACTTTTGTTGTAGCCAAACATCGTCTTGGAAAGTTGTAAGCCCTTAGGGCATTTCTTATCTGTTTAATTTCCATTCTTTACTTTTGTTCGCTACATATGCTATAGATTCAGGGCCAAGCATTATGAATGTATACCGCATATGTTTCCTTTTTAAAACTCAATTGGATTTAATAGAAGATAATTACTTTATCATTGTTGTCATTTATTGATATGGTGGATGGATTATTATATTTATTTCGGGGCGTTACATTAAGTTGGCCTTATGAAAGATGTGTTGAATAAGATGTGTAACCTTTTATCCCACATTGATTATAGAGAAAAGCATTGATCTGTATTTAAATCACATATTTTGCTTAAGGGTGTGAGCCGTTTGGGGCATCCCAAATTTCTGAAGGAAGGGAGTTATGGATGTTTCAATGAAGGACTTGATGCAAAAATTGCCACACACATGTGCCGCGCACTCTCCTGAACCGGGCCGGTTTGGGTCTAGATTCGTGGTCTATGATTCGTGGATCTTGGATCTTAGGACTTGAGGCTTGGGTTGGGCTGAGTTGTTGGCCTACCTTTGTTAATTTTTTTAGACCAAGCTAGATTTGTGGGCTGCAGGATTATACACATTACACATTTGTATAAAAATATGTAACTCCTTTATAATCTTGATGGATTAAATCCATTAGTCTTGCAAATTTATTTCTTTGCAGTTTTGCAGAAATTAAATCTTGCATTTGTTGCAGGAGAGCTCTCTCTCTCTCTCCATGTGTATAAAAAGAGGCCCATTTCTTTCAGTTTTCAACCAAGAAAATTCTTTTCTATTTGTGTTTCAAAGTTTCTCCAGTCTTATTCTTCTACTTTGAGAGAGTGCTGCTTAAGTTCTGTTCGCTGAAGCTGCACCGTAGGTGCTTGGTTGTAGCTATCTAACCGTCGTATCTTGGAAGACAGACGTCGAACAACCTTCAACACCCCAATCGATGAGGCGGCAAATCTATTTTAATGAAACTGCCTTGTGCAGGTTTTGGTTTGTTTTTGTTTTTGTTTTTACTATTCTATTTTATTTTGTATTTTTGTTCAATCTACTTGTAATTTCCAACATGTTTTTTGATTTTGAAATTTAAATTTCTAAATATGATTCTATTTGTTTATTTAATCACATTTTTTTCTTTTTTAACAACAATTATATAGCAAGATAAAGAGTTTATTATGTTTCTACTTTACTATTTATTAATTATTTTTTAATAACTTGAGAAACTCAATTCTCCAACAACATGCTTTGGTTCGATTAGTCAAGAAAGTTGTTGTAACAAATTGGTGGAGAACTATCTTTTCTTCATTTTACAATTAACTCTGAAAGTTTGGCTTCCCTTCATTCATTGAACGATCTACTTTGCTCTCAAGTCACCACACCAGGCTGGAATGACTGTAGAAAAGTCTGGTGCCGAAACAGATCTTTGTACATTTATCCTGCATAATAAAATAATGTTAGAGAGAGAGAGAGGGGGTAGTGTAAGGAGGGATTTTGAATCTTTTTATTCCCTAGGAAAAAAAACACTGCTTTCTGCCACAACACAAATTGTTTTAATTTTTTTTTTAAATACCTATAAAATTCTAAAATTAAAAGTAAAAGAACAATACTTGTATTTATGTTTCTTTTTTTAATTCCACAATTTTATTTTATTTTTTAATTTACATGCATACTGTGTTTAACATTTTCTCTAATGTTTTGTCTAGTTGAGGGATTTTGGAAGAGATTTGAAAAATGAAAGAAAAAAAGTGTGTGAAACTAATTGAAATTTAGATATATTTTATTCACATTTCACCTACCATTTTTATTTCCCTTTTCAAATCTCTCTCAAATCTCCTAACCAAACACAGCATAACAGTACATATATACATATTTACAACCAAATATAAAAACAAGAAGTAGAAAAGAAAAATAAATTAATATTATGAAATTCAAAATATATTATATCTCCAGCACTACAATACAACTAAATATTGTTCTATAATTCAATAAATATCCAATAACATAAAACAAAAATTACAAGAAATCCTTCAAAGTAGCATTGCATCAACAGTGTCCATCATTAGCATGGATGACAATTTCCCCCTTGTCCTACTCTGCCCCTGCATCTCTTGCCCACCTCTACAAACGTTATCCCTTGCCCTTGATGAGGAAGTTTGAAGGGGATGAGGTTTCCTCTCCCTATTCCGTTCTAACTGACCGCCACTCTGATGATATTTGTTATATAATTTTTTTTTTATTAAAAATAAGACTAAAATCCCAATTAGCATTCATTTTAACTTTTTTGTTTCTAATTTTACATTTTTAACTATCATCACTTACAAAACATAATTTTTATTAATTCATTTCTAAACTAAAATATTAACTCGTTCTTACTTCATCTACACCTCAACCCTGATATGATATTGGACAGGGGAAGGGCATTACACAAAAAAAAAAAAATAAAATAAAATAAAAATAAAAGAATAAAATAAAATTCAGCCCCTGCCCTATGGCCATCCCTAACAATCAATGTCAAGTTATCATTACCATCAGCCGTCGCAAATAGAGGTCGTTATCGATGAGAAATTGTGCCATTGGAAAAAAATTATTTCCCAAAAAAGTGCGAAAGGACCATTTTCTAGTAGTGATTCCATCCATCAGTTTTAGAAGGGTGTAACCTTAATAATAATTACAAGAACATCCAAAGTAGGATTGTCAAGGAAACAAACTCATTTTTCAAGCACTGCACTCATAGGGGGACAAGGATCGGTTTTTGCAAGCACTGCACTTGTAAGGGGACAAGGATCGGTGTTAAAAGACATTTGATTGATTGGTTAGGGTTACACAAAACTGTTGCTTTAAAGCAAA
Source organism: Camellia sinensis (assembly GCF_004153795.1). Lineage (NCBI taxonomy): Eukaryota > Viridiplantae > Streptophyta > Magnoliopsida > Ericales > Theaceae > Camellia > Camellia sinensis. The sequence continues at coordinate 241,377 of NW_021026654.1, forward strand.
AGATAATAATAAATAAATAAATAGAAGAAAGTTCCACTCATAGTAATTGGTAAGTAAATGGGTAGACAGTTGTATAATGGCTGTATATATCAATATACTTTTGTTCATATGGCTAACTCTTGTATAGCCACTAATTAAGCTATGTGGGAGCTTATGTCATTACTAGGCCTCAACAGGAGAAGCACAAGATTTTAATTAAGCACAATCAATAAAGGTGATTATTAGGATTTTGTGGTGGGTTAATCTTTGTTTAATGCCTCACACCCAATTTGATCGTCTATTTCCAAATTTTTCTTTTTCTTGTCTTAATGCACTCCTAATCAGATGACAAAGGAATTTGGGAATTGAGAATTGGTACCCCATTTTGGAACCTAATGTTGGAAATTTAATATTTAATCATTCCTTTCATAGTTGATCCATCTTTTATTATTTATTTACGTAATATCAGTTGCTACTTTTGATTTGAAACGAAAAACATGTACTTTTATTAAGGAAAAATTAAGTTTCAGTGAAAACTTAGGAGAATGTTTAGATTTGGTTAAGTTTTCATCAAGACAATTGTGAACTTCAATTTTTATTACAAAGTCATGAATATGGAAGGTTAGAAAAAAGAAATAGACAAAATTACCCTCCAACTAGAACAACATTTCTGCTCTTTTTCCTTTCTCTTCAGTTCTCCCTCTATCCTCCTCTTTACTCTGCTACCTTCTGTTGGTCAACTCGACTAGGGACTACATTGCCATCAGCCAACACCTGCAACCCTTTCCATGCCCTTTCTTATCACCACCACCACCACCACCACCACCATCAGTCCCTTCTCCACCCTTCATCAACACGGCTACCATCACCGCCGGTCTTCTCTCTTCTCTCTTCACCTAATAACAACCCTTTCTCCAACCCTAGCCACTACTGCCACACAAACTCCCTAGTCTTATTCACCCAAAAAAAACTCCCTAGTCAGTCTATGTTGCTACCCCATATTCACTACCTTTGTTGTTATGAAACATGTTCCGTGCAAGTGTCACTTATACTTGATGTACGTCAATTTGTGTGCAATGCAAGTGCAATATGTACCGAGCCTATCATCTAGAATATAACTAAAATAGTTCATTGTGAATTGTTTTACTTGCCAACTAGTTCGCTCAATTATCATCTTGTTGTGCTAACCCAATGCACTCTTATACTAAGGTATCACAAAAACTCACAATCATTCAAGATACAAATATTCTAAGACAATTTAATTGTTGTGAATACTTTGAAACAAAGGATCTTGTGCCAAGTATTAGATTTAGCAACCACAGGACAGGAGTTTATTGTCATTACATGCCCTAAACATGTACATTGATATGTTAACAAGATATGCATTTAATTGTGTTTAGTGATCTTTAACTAGTCTTGTCTTCTCAATCATCTGATAGTTTTTTTTTTTTTTTTTTATTTTTTTTATCGGCAAAGTGAAAATTTCATTAAAAATATAAAATTACAAGTGCAAGGAAAATAATTGCACCAACGGAGATTCAGAGAGTGCTAATTAGCAAGAAATTACATTTTTTCTGACTAAAATTTTAATCATAAAAAGGCTATTTTTAGCTGGCAAAAATATTCTGTGACAAAAAATTTTGGTCACCACTTTGGTCACAAAAAGTAATCCGCGTTAGCTGGGAAAAATAAGTATTTGATGACTAAACTTTTGATCGTTAAACGTACAAATACTGTGACTAAACCATCCATTGGTAACTAAAAAGCGTTGTCGCCAAAAGTAATATTTTCCCGACCATCTACTAACAATTTACTTGCCAAATGTGAGTAGCAATGTTTTGTGCCGGGCTCTCATTTTGGCAAATGACAAGCAAATTTACGAAACTATGTTTCTTGGAAGAGTTGAACATAGAAGCACATGAAAGTAGTGTGACAAATAGCCACCATACCATACCACATTGTTAATGAAATTTTGTTAATGAATGTCATCTTCCTGTACCTTAGCAATGTCATCTTCCTTTGTTAATTTTGTTAATGAATGTCATCTTCCTCTCTCGATGCATGTCATCTTCCTGTACCTTTAATTTCATGTTGTTAATGAAATTTTTCTTTGCTGATCAAAAAAAAAAAATAGCCACCATACCACATTCAACTTTTGCTTATTTGGTATATATATATCTTTATTACATTTTCTTTCAAACACTACATATAATTATTATATTTTACAAATAATAAATATTAATATTTTTAATTAATTTTAAATATATCTTAAAATTAAAAAGAAAATAAATGTATCTTAATTCTTATGTAATTATTAAATAATTTTTAATATATTTATAAAATAATTCTTATGTAATTATTAAATAATTTTTAGGATATCTTAATATTTGTGAGTAGTGAAACACCAACTAACAAATTTAGTCACTAAAAGTATTATCTATTTTTCCTGACCAATCACTTGGTCGTCAGAAGCGGAATAACCAAACAAAACCTTTTTTTGCCATTTCAAAAAAAAAAAAATTTAATCAAAATAGACAAAAATATTATTTCAATAACATTTAACCTGTATGATAAAATAATAATAATCCATTTAATCCATTTAATAGAAAACAATCATTCAATCCAACAAAATACATAAATCATCCAATCTTTAATAAGTTTAAAGTTATCAAATATATTAAGTTCATCCACAACTACGGCGGATGGCAGTGTTGATGCTCTGTGAATGTCGCGAGTGAGGCCTGAGAAAGTGAAACGGTTCATGAATTTGTAAAATTTCAAAAGGGCTTTAATTTTTTCCCAAGTTTGGTCGCCACATAATACAATAGGTATGTGAACCATCAAAATGATATCGTTTTGATATCAACGGCCAAAATTCATTAGTCGTTGAAAGTTTTTTTGTCTCTTTTTTTTTTTTTTTCACTTTTCCACTTCTAGTTTTCATGATCAATATTTCAAATTAGTCATAGCACACAACATTTCGGTGACTATATCACATTAGTTGTGAAAAATAAAAACTTTTGACACATCATTTGACTATATCACGAATTGTGTCATTTTGGCTACCTTTTTTTTTTTACTATAGCCAAAATGACTATATCACGAAGAGCACACATTGTGTAAACTATAAGGACCAAATTGACACATCATTTGACTTTTCGTCCACCAAATTTAACAACCCTTATTTGTTAGACTAAAATGACACAATCCGTTAAATTAAAGAGGCAAAATCAAGTAAATTGAAACAACAGGGACCAAATTAACACATCGTGTAAACTACTGAGACTATTTGTATAATTTACCCCTTTTTTTTTCAGTAAGCAAATGTGATCTTTTCGCAACTAAAAATTATTTAGTTTGAGAAATGTAGTTTCTTGTAGTTATAAATCTCCTACTATTGTAACTCGCATTCCTACAAACAAACCTTCAGCCTCACAATTTTTTAACTAATAACAAAAATAAAGGTGAAGTAAAGGATAAAAAAGAAAAGTAGCCACTATTCTCAATCTACTTTGTTCCAAACACACTTCCTTCTTTGCTCAAAATACATTAATACCCTTGAAATTTTGATTTTTTCATAGTGTATTTTGTAAAAGGGTATTAATTTATTATACATAGTTATATTAATACTCTTTTACACAGTACACTCTGGAAAAAATCAAAATTTCAAAGGTATTGTTATGTTTTGAGAAAAGAAATGAGTGTATTTGGAATAAAGTGAAATGAAAATAGCAACTCTCAAAAGAATTGAAAAAAAAAAAAAGACAGTAAAGGTAATTAAGAAGATCCTAACTACACACACACACACACAAAAAAAAAAAAAACAAAAAAAAAAAAAAAAAAAAAAAAAAATGAGCAAGAAAACACCATACCAATAAAATCCATTGCCTCTCACGCTTGTTCCCTATAGATCCACAACACCAAAAAACGAGTTGCACGCATGGAAAACGAAGATCACATTACTTTTAAGCTGCTCCAACCAACTAAGAACACCATTGAAACACCACAACAACCTCCGACCACCCAAACATTAAGCAACCAAGAACATCATAAACAACCGCCAAAACACATGAAAGATGAAGACCATGCCAGTCCGATCACCCCAGCAACCTCCTACGCTACTCTGACCACCCAAGAACAACGTCGAAACACCCCAAAAACCTCGAACTACTCCGACCACCCAAAAACACAGTGTAGAAGATGAAGATCATACTACTTCGACCACCTCCAATAACCTCATACGCTGTTGTAAGCACCTCATTTTGACTGGTCCTAAGACTTGGACGCTTTCTTTTGAATACCTAATGATGAAAATAAAAATGTGTTTCTTGCACAATCCTCAGTAAGAAAGATGGCATTTGAGCTATGCTCTCCACCCCAAGCCTATTTTGGCCAAGTGTTTAGGTTCCGTCGAGCACCCAGAGTGAAACAAAATTTTTCTTCCATGGCTGGTCAATAGCCTGGTCATCCAACCGGTCGACCGCCCCACAGATAGTTTGCACCATTTTTGTAATGGTTCGAGTGGGCAATTTCGAAACCCATTTTTCTGGCCCATTCGTGCATCGAATGCATATATACTCATTCTTCATTGCATAGTGCGTAATCCGTTAAGGTAATGCTCCACTTTTGTCTTCCATTAGTGCTTCATTAATGCTCCATTATCTTCATTAATGCTCCATTCTTGTTTTCCACCATTTCTCCACCTGTATTGCCTATATGTATACATTAGATTGTTAAGAGGAGGAGGACGATTGACTAAGAAGAAAAGACTAGAGATAGCGCATAACAGAGTTTAAGCTTTGAATTCAAGAGTTTTGCCAAAATTGAGTGTTAATTGTGACCTTCTATTTCTCAAATTATACACTATATCTCATCTTCTATTACAGAAAGTCATCCAAGTCATGTTATTGTAGTAAAATCCTAGAGCTTTGATCAAAGAGAGAGTAGTCCTTGTGAAGTTCCAAGTGATCATTTCCTACACTTGTCCAAAGCTACCTTTGAAGTTCAAATTCCAAGCTCTTAATTTAAGAATTAAGAACACAATTCACAACCTTGAGGGAAAACAAGAGGATGTTTGGAAATCAAGAAATGCAATCTTTCTTTGGGAAGGTGAATTTTCAATTCTTTCATTTTCTTACACTTTCTAGCTTATATTTGTTTTCCTTGTTTTATTTTCAATACTTTCATTTACTTTCACTTTCTATCTTTTATTTGTTTTTCTTGTTTTGGTTTCATTTGTTGTAATCTTACACTTTCTATTTTATATTTTCTTTTCTCGTTTTAGTTTCATATTAGTTTTGTTGTAATCTTGCACTTTCTATTTTGTATTTGTTTTCTTGTTTTAGTTTCATATTAGTTTTGTTGTATCTAAACGGAATTGGTTAGTTGAGCCACCTATATATTTCTTGTTTGTTCCTTTTCTCAGTTTTGCAACAAGACTGGTTTTTCTAGGCCTATTTGGCCGACTAGCCTATACGGCTGGCCAGTTAGCTTCTTTTGAACAAAACGGAGTAGCCTTCCGCCGTTAAGCATACTAACTTTCAGCAATCTTCAAAGGCACATGAAGCCCTTATTTTGTTGTGGGAGCCGAATAATTAGCAGAATCAGAAGCATACGCTTTAGAAGATAGACATTACTCGGCCCTAACCTGCACGATTATGAGGCCGAATACAATTAATAGGCCGAGTAGCTATTGAAGTATGGGGCCCAATAAATAAGCAGATAGTGAGCGAAAAGTGGACCAGGCCCCGATGCCCTGGAAACGAGTATAAATAAAGGAACAACAATCAAAGAAAGGTATGTGAAAACTACTATGCTTAACTTAAAATACAAGTAATCCAAATAATAGAGACTGACTTGCCCGTCGGAGTACTAGTTCCGACACCCCCGACCGGAGCGTTTATTCCTTTTCAGGTGACTAGCAGAGGATCACGAGCGTTCCTTAGGATCAGAAGAGTATTTCCAAACCACTTCTCCACAATTGGCGCTGTTTATGGGAATACTCAAATACATCCATGGCGGGCGTAACAGAAGACCCCCCGATAATCACCGATGAAACCATGCAGAGAGACAACCTCACTCCAACAACCATGCTTGGACTGAAGACTATCGCCGCAAGACGCGCTTTGAACTTCCCTCACCCTTGACTTCGGAGCATGAGACAATGTAGGCGATCATGGAACAGGCAAAGCAAAATGAACAGAGGTTGGAGAATAAGATCGCTGAGAATGAATGTCTCCATCAAGATCTGGCCTTGGAGGTGGCGAAGTCCAAACAACCTGTACGCCTAGATCTCGAGCGACCTCCGAGGGCAGGTGGTCGACGACCCCGAACCCGACAAGACTACACTGAAAGTGACTCCGACTCATTATCCCCAGAGCCCAAGAAGAAGGGGCGACCTGAAACTACCAGTTCTTCTGAAGAAAGTCCATGTATAAGGCATAAGCGAAGAAGAAACAGTTCAGATAAAGAAGACCAGCACGATCCCTTTGTACGACGGATTGCAAAGGCAATGCTTTCCAAGAAATTCAAAGCACCGTCATTCACCTTGTACGACGGTAAATCAGACCCCACCGATCACATTCACCATTATAAGCAAGCCATGACGCTGCATGCAAACGATAAGGCTGTCATGTGCAAAATATTTCTAGGCGGTTTAGGACCACTAGCTGTCAGGTGGTATTATAAACTGGAGCCAGCTTCGATTAAAAGCTTCCACCAACTCCAAAAATCCTTCAGGGCGAGATTTACCACTAATGAGGTGCAGCCAAAGCAAGTCGATTCCCTCTGGGCAATGCAGATTCAACTGGGGGAAACCCTTCGTGCGTATTCGGCGCGGTACTAGGAATGTTTTAATATGGTAGACGATGCTTGCAATGGCTCCATGGTCATCACCGCCTTCAAGATGGGGCTGCATCCCGACAGTGCCCTCCGCAGCTCTTTGACCTGACGGCCCTCTAAAACAGTTTGGTCGTTGATGAAGAAAGTTGAAGAATACTGTACAGTGGAAGATGATGCCTTACGGGTTAAAGCTGGAAATTTGCCCAACAAGGTGGCTCCAACCGAAATTGCTCAGCCGTTAAACTCTGTAGCACCTCAGAGCCCTGAACCACGGCATCGGGCAAAACGAGATAAGAGACGGGATTCTCGCCGATCAAGCGACCACTGCTCCCACTGAGAAAATGAACAACTGCAAGTTGACAGCAGGCGCATAAGGTGTGCTGACAAGAAATATACGAAGTTGACAGAGCCGATCAGTGTGGTTATGTCCAAAACCCAACACCTTCCGTTCTTCAAGTGGCCGTAAAAAATGGTAGGACCTCCGGACACGAGAAGACGGGATAGACGGTGTGAGTATCACAAGGACCATGGCCATGATACTGAGAGCTGTTATGCACTGAAGGATCACCTGGAGGAATTGGTACAAGATGGCCGCCTACAACAGTATGTCTGAAAAAGCAACTCAACCAAAGCAATAGCCTTAAGACAGGATTCACCTCTGCTCAGCGTGATCCACATGATATACAGCCTGCCAATGTCATCAGCGGTGCATATGATTCAGTCGAATCCCGACCCTCAAAATCAACTCACTCTGGCTAAACGGCCACATGAAGCCGCAAGCGTTACTTTTGATGACTCAGATTTGGTTGAAGTGACACTGCCCCACATTGACCCCCTGGTAATTGAGTTACGCGTAAACCGATTCACAGTTCAACGCGTACTCATTGATCCAGGGAGTACATCGGAGGTCATGTACTACAAGACATTCACCAAACTCGGCTTCTCTGAATCAGATCTCTCTCTGGCTCCTTATCCACTATTCGGCTTCAACGCCAATCCAGAGTACCCGTTGGGGAAAATCACACTACCTGGGCAAGTGGGCACCCAAACAGTGGATGTAGAATTCTTGGTTGTCAAGCTGCCATCGCCGTACAATCTCATTATGGGGCGAACTTGGTTGCACACCATGCAAGTCGTGCCGAGTACGTATCATCAGCTGTTACGCTTCCCGACGGAACGCAGCATTGAGAAAATCCGCGGCTCCTAGAAATCAGCACAAGCATGTTATCTCCTCGCTGGAAAGACGGCAAAGGAGTTACAAGTAAATTCCATTGAGGTGCCAGATTGGGAAAGCCTCAACGATGTTGGGCGGCTTCCAAGTGAAAAGGCCACGGAAGGCCTAGACCGAGTTGAAATTGATGGAAGCCCAGAGAAGTTCTTCATGGTCGGCTCCTCCCTGAGTCAAGCCGACAGACAGGAGCTAATCTCTTTCTTGCTCAACAACCTTGACGTCTTTCCGTGGACAACATATGAGATGCCAGGTATAGATCTATCCATTTCACAGCACCGTTTCAATGTTGACCCTAAACACAAGCCGATTATTTAGAAAAGCCGACGGTCAACCGCAGAGCACACTGCCGCCATTGTTGAGAAGGTTGACAGGCTACTTAACGCCGGGGCAATCAGGGAAGTGACCTACCGTACATGGCTCTCCAATACAGTGGTTGTGAAGAAGAAAAATGGAACTTGGCGAGTTTGCGTCGATTTCACGGACCTAAACAAAGCCTGCCCCAAAGATTGTTTTTCCCTACCCAAAATTGACTAACTCGTAGATGCGATAGCACACCATCAGCGCATGAGCTTCCTCGATGCTTACAGAGGCTACCATCAGATCGCCATGCATCCAGAGGACCAAGAAAAAACTGCATTCCTCACCCCAAGAGGAACCTACTGCTATAAGGTTATGCCTTTTGGGCTGAAGAACGCAGGGCCAACTTACCAAAGACTGGTCACGGCTATGTTTAAGGAGCAACTCGGCCACACTATGGAAGTGTACATTGATGACATGGTCGTCAAGTCTAGAGAAGAGCAAACCCATCTAGCAGATCTAGAAGAAACGTTCCGCATCTTACGCAAATACAAAATGAAGCTGAATGCTTCCAAATGTGTGTTTGGGATCGGCTCCGACAAGTTCTTGGGTTACATTGTCAACAACTGGGGAATTGAGGCCAACCCGCAGAAAATCACAACAATCTTGGAACTCAACTCCCCACGTTCAAAAGTTGATGGGGATGGCCACGGCACTCAACAGGTTCATCAGTTGGTCTACAGATCACTGCCGACAATTCTTCCATACACCACGGCAAGGCAAGGCTTTTGAATGGTCCGCCGAATGCGAATTCGCTTTCAATGGCCTCAAGACTTACCTCCGCTCAGTACCACTCTTGACAACACCTGCTGTTGGTGACCCACTCATTTTGTATCTGGCAATTTCCAGCATGGCCGTCTGCGCCGTATTGATAAAGGAAGATCTAGGGGAGCAGCGGCCAGTGCATTACGTGAGCAAGGAAATGGTTGAAGCCGAAACACGCTACCTTCCGCTAGAAAAACTCATCCTAGCCCTAGTCGTGGCGGCAAAAAAACTGATGCATTACTTCTAAGGACATAGCATTGGGGTGCTAACAGATTATCCCTTCCGATCAGTACTACGAAGTGCAGAAGCATCAAGACGTGTTTCAAAGCGAGCTCGTGAACTCGGCCAGTACGACATTCAATTTCTACCTAGAACCTCAATCAAGGGCTAGGTGCTAGCCAACTTTGTTGCTGAATTCGCTGGGGGTCTTGCCGATTTCAAGTCCGATGACATTCGACCGGAGCTGAACTGGAGAATTTATGTGGGGGACATCTGGCAGTTGTACTGTGATGGATCATCCAATCGGCGGGGCAGCAGAGTCGGAGTTGTGATCATGGCTCCCGACGGCGCAATAATTGAGCAGGCCGTCAAGATCAGCTTCGAAGCGTCCAATAACGAAACCGAATACGAAGCCCTTCTTGCCGGTTTGCGGAATGCACATCTTCTGGGTGCTCGGCACTTGCTTGTATTTTGTGATTCAAAACTGGTGATCAATCAGCTAAAGGGGGAGTACACGGCAAGAAACGACCGTATGGCGGCTTACATGAAAACGGCTAACTCCTTGCTGGCAAAATTTGACCATCATGAATTGAACTAGATAACTCGTGATCAGAACACACATGCAGATGCCCTTGCCTGCCTAGCCTCCGCCATTAACTCAGAGATTAAACAGACCATCGAAGTAGGTTTCATCCCGGAGCCGAGCATTGGCCCTTCGGATGAAGTCCAGGTCAATGTTATAGAATCTGGACCGAGTTGGATGGATCCCATTGCTGCATTCCTGTCTTCCATATAGCTCCCACAGGACAAGAAAGAAGCGCACAAGCTGCGAAACAAAGCCCTGCGATATTACTTGGATCCGCAAGGAAGGCTTTATAAAAAATCCCTCTCTGGTCCATATTTGGAATGTGTGCACCCTGACAAAGTCATAGAGCTTCTTACTGAAATACATGAAGGCAGTTGTGGTGCCCATTCTGGCAGGCGCTCTTTGGCTCATAGAACTATAACACAGGGGTATTACTGGCCGACAATGAAAGCAGATGCCGAATGCTATGTGAAGAAATGTGAATAGTGCCAGAAGTTCTCCCCATTAACCCACCTGCCTGCTGAAGAGTTAAGCTCTATCACCAGTCGCTGGCCGTTTGCCCAGTGGGGGCTTGATATCGTAGGACCATTGCCAAGGGCCCCAGGGAACAAGCGATACTTGATCGTCGCCACAGATTATTTCACGAAATGGGTTGAAGCGGAGGCATTAACGCACATTCGAGATGCTGATGTTAAGTGCTTTGTATGGAGAAATATCATAACACGATTCAGCATTCCAAGAGCTCTTATTTCAGACAACGGCACCCAATTTGATTGTGGCGTCTACCGAGAGCTCTGCACCAAGTATGGTATCCGGCCCTACTTTTCCACGCCGGCTTACCCCGAAAGCAATGGTCAAGCTGAAGCCTCTAACAAATCCATCTTGGACGGCATCAAGAAGAGGCTGGAGAAAGCTAAAGGCAAATGGGTCGAAGAATTGTCAAGTGTGTTGTGGGCTCATCGAACTACGCCGAGGCGATCCACTGGGGAAACGTCGTTTACCATATGCTTTGGAACACAGGCAATCATACCCCTAGAAATCGGCCTCCCAACCTTGAAATCGAAAGTTTTTGATTTAGGCCAAAACGACATAATGCTTGCCTTGGATTTAGTTCTGATTGAAGAACGAAAAGACTGTGCACTTGCATCCTTGGTGCGGTGTCAGCAGCAGCTTGCTAAGTCGTATAATCAACGGGTTCAGCTGCGCCGCTACTCACCAGAGGAATTGGTCCTGAAGAAAGTACTTCCCGCTGCTAGAAAACCGGCCGATGGAAAGTTGGGTCCTAACTGGGACGGCCCCTATCAGGTTGACTCGATCGCGGGAGTAGGGGCATATCGGCTAAAACACATGTCTGGACGGAGTCTTCCACGGCCTTGGAATTCAACGCACTTATGAAAATTCTATCATTAAACCCGACTTGTGGGGAATGATACTAGTTATGAATGGTTCAACGTGTATACGCTCCACTTTTGTAATGAAAAGATCCTTGTTTATTCATTGTGCAACCCAGTTCAAAAGATTTCTGATAAGCCTCCGGATTCAGAGTGCCCTTTGTGAATATCACGATTGGCCGATTAAGTCTCCAAATTCGGAGCCCCATCGGTGCATGACGTCTTTGGGCCGAAAAAGCCACCGGATTCGGAGCGCCCTTTGTGGATATCACGATTGGCCGATTAAAGCCTCCGGATTCGGAGCGCCCTTCGTGGCTATCACGATTTGCCGATTAAGTCTTCGGATTCGGAGCCCCATCGACGCATGATGTCTTTGGGCCGAAAAAACCTCTGGACTCGGAGCGCCCTTCATGGATATCACGATTGTCCGATTAAGTCTCCGGATTCGGAGCCCCATCGGCGCATGACGTCTTTGGGCCGAAAAAGCCTTTGGATTTGGAGCCAGGGCCGTGCGTAAAGCGTACGTACCAAATAATATTAAATATTTAATATATGTTGTTAAATCGAGCGCCCTTCATGGATATCACGATTAGCCGATTAAGTCTCCGGATTGGGAGCCCGATCAGCGCATGACGTCTTTGGGACGTCTTTGGGCCGAAAAAGCCTCCGGATTTGGAACCCGGGCCGCGCGTAAAGTGTACATGCCAAATAATATTAAATATTTAATATATGTTGATAAATCGAGCTGGCAAGAACCATTTACACATTAAAGCACATGAACATTCGAAATGAAATGCTTACTTAACTCAGGCCGGTCAAAGTTTATTATATTCTCGCCCCGACTTGTGGAATAGTTTATTGCTGAAATATGCATCTATTCAAAATGGAATATGCATATAGTCAAAGTTTATTACTGAAATATGCATCTATTCGAAATGGAATAGTTCAGGCTGCACAAAAATAGTCTAAAAACGTGCGAACATTCAAGTGTACTGACATAAATAAAAAGTACGCTACAAATTGAAAATTAAGCGTTTTATTAAAATCAGCCAATAAGTACATAATTTCTACATAAGCATTACAAGGCCTTTTTCTCTTCGGTAGCTCCCTCATCATCACTCTTCTCAATTTCGAAAGCAGGGAAGGGGAAATCAATCTATTGGTACAACAGAAGCGCGGAATTCACACCTGCTGCCTGGAGAGCCTCCGCTTCCTGAAGTGCCTTGATCCAACCGTGCCTAAACCCACGATTTTCACATCGGCAAACTTCTTCGGCGAGCTTCTCCTTGGTCTTCTGAATTCCAACCTTTCAGCCGTCATGGAAGCCTTTTTCATAGGCCGAGGCCCTTGCAGTCTCAATCGCGAGCATGCTAGCCATGTTCCGATCGGCAATAGCATCACTAATCAGCCTTTGGGTCACCCTTTGTTCCACAACCGGGTTGGGATGGCTGGCTAATTGAGACTCGGCGGACTTGATTTCCCTTAGCTCACGCTCGGCCTTCTCCGCGCGAGCTTCTAACTTCCGAATGCAATCCCTCTGCTCCATATCGTGCCAGGCGATGCGGAGACGCATGCTGATTTCATAAGTGGTGCACAGCCCCCTCACCGCCCCATGAACGCCTTCATGAAACACTTCAAAGTCCTGCCAACCCACCATTGACTGTTGGACCTCGGGTGGAAAAATCTGTCGAGCGAACTCAACTGCCACATTTGGATCTCGAACGATCAAATCTGCCTCTGTCATGGGTCAATTCCCCACGACGACCGCAAAACTCAATGGGCATGGATTCGCGTCGGATTCCCTTCCAGAATGAGGTTGAGGAGATTTTCCCTGTGGCTGCTTGTCCCTTCTGGGGGACCTACTTCGACGACAAGGAGATTGGTGTCTCTCCCGATCCCTCGAAGTCCTACTTCCCGGCGCGAAGGTTCACCACTTCGACTCATACCTCCTCCCAGCTCAGCTAGCGTCCTCGCTTCCCCTCTGTTGTTGAAAAAAATTCTATTCGACATTCGCAGTTGTTTAATCTTCCTCAAAGAGCTAGACTGAGTTGCTGACTAAGCGCATAAATAGGACCTTAGTTCATGAATTACACGCCCATTTATTCCCTACGAGGGCAACACCTCTGAGGCAATCTCATTAATATTGAAATGTCAATAGCCCGGCGCCGACTGAGTCATATGCTCCAAGCGCCCCATCAACCACTGTTATTCGACGTTATATGTTCCTGAACCAGCTGGGGCAAGGGCAGATTCACCAATCTAGTTGGCTTGAATGCCCCAGCCGCTCCACGAATCGATTCATCAATACAATATTCATAAGTTCATGTTATTCTGTGTTTAATGTTCATGAACCAGCTGGGGCAAGGGCAGATTCATCAATCTAATCGGCTTGAGTGCCCCAGCCGTTCCACACATCGATTCATCAATACAATATTCATAAGTTCACGTTATTCGGTGTTTAATGTTCATGAACTAGCTGGGGCAAGGGCAGATTCATCAATCTAGTCGGCTTAAATGCCCCAACCGCTCCACGAATCGATTCATCAGTACAATATTCATAAGTTCATGTTATTCTGCGTTTAATGTTTATGAACCAGCTAGGGCAAGGGTAGATTCATCAATCTAATCGGCTTGAGTGCCCCAGCCGTTTCACGCATCGATTCATCAGTACAATATTCATAAGTTCATGTTATTCGGCGTTTAATGTTCAAGAACCAGCTGGGGCAAGGGCATGCGATGAGGCCCTGAGTCGATTTACTTGTTCGGATAAATTAAGGTTAAATAAATTGCCAAGTTACACTGTGATCCAATCGGCAGCTATGCAATGGGATATTTAATCTACTCATCTCATGATCCTACTTCCTATCAGATCGATAGTTAGCAAGCACAACAGACAGTAATCATTTTATCGAAGGTAGTGAAAAGGAAAACTCTTCATTAAAATCAAAAACTGCGTACAACTAATATTGAAATGAAATGGAAATTTTCATTAATAAATTGAGCGCAGATAGTAACTAATTTATACATGAAAATTACCTTGAACTAATAAAAATCTACTAAACAAAAACATACATTGAAATTGAAAATACTTAATAAAACTAGAATGCCTCCCAAATCAATCCTCGGGATCAGACTCAAGTGGCTCAACGTCCACTTGCTCGTACGGAATTGGCATGGCCAATGTAACTCCAGCGGCAGCAAGGGCTTTGAGCCATCCATGTTTGAATCCCCGATTCTCGAATTTGGGGACTTCTTCTATGTAGTTCTCAAGGGCGGCGCTCTTTCCAGCCTCGAACGCCACAGAAGCCTCAGAGTCGGCTTTTTCCTTGGCATTCCTCAACTCTTCCAACTCGGTCTCCACCTTCGCAAGTCCCTCCTTGGATAACTTAAGCGATTCCTCGCTCGCGTTCACCCTCTCCTCGGCGTTGGATCTGAGCCGATTAGCAGTCTGAGCCCTCTCCTTCTCAGTTTCGGCTCGAGCACTTTCCATCGTGGCTCTCATCGCCTCGAACTCGGACCTGCTCCTCTCACCTTCAGCTTCCGACTTCAGGCGGCCAATTCTTTCAACGGCATCGTGCTGGCGGCGGCCTAGTTCGGCTATCCTTCCAACCGTCTGCAAAACAAGGAGTCAGGATCATCACATATCAAGAAATATTGTAGCTACCAAACCAAAAAAGATCAAGTCACATACCAGAAGGGCCAACTGGGCAGCTAACGCTATAGCTACCAAATCTGGCTCTACTCGAAAAGTGGCCTTGTCAGTCGGTAATGAGACTGAGGCGGCCAAGCTTAATGCTACAGCGGGATCCTTCAAGGCAGATGCATCAGAGGAGATCAGCGTGTTTTTTATCTTTGGTTGAACAACAAAAGGAATAACCACATCCGACTCCTCTAGATGAGGCTGTTTGTCAACAAGACTCTCCTCTGAGCCAGCCTCTCCCTCGGCGGTACATTTTTTGCCATGCTCTTCTTGAATCGGTCGTTCTTCTGGAATCTGTTGTTCGGCCTCCTTATCTGACTTGGCCCCAACAACTTGAGCTATCTCTTCTACAATAATGGGTTGCGAAGATTCAATCGGGGAAGGTCCAGAATGGGTGGCCTCGGCTTTCCGTCGCGTAGCCATGCGTTCGGCATTTCTCTTTCGCGCCATCTGCATTAGAATTTCCCCAGCCATTCCTTCAGAAAAATCGCCAAGTAGATCTCCCAAATCTATAAAAATATCTCCGAAGGAAAACTCCGCAAGACCCGAAGTGGACGGTGGGTCAGGCTGGTTAAGGCCGGCTGTCTCAAACGCTGAGTTCAGAGCCTCGTCGACCTCTTCAGCCTCCGCAGTGAACTCTCTCGTTGGTTCGGCAACTACCTCGACCACCGTCTCTATGTCTTGCTCCGAATCAGACGCTTCGAAACCAATTTGCCTATGGGTCTTGAAGCTAGGGAAGATAAGAGTTGTAAGGTGGTGTTCGCCGGATGGGATCGGAATGTCGTCCGCGGCCGAGAACGTAGTATAAGTGGGCTCGTATCGTAGGAGTATATGGGCGGCACCCCCCTGCTTCTGTACGTTTGGACGGCCAAAATACTTGAGTGCATTCTTAATCTCTGCAAAGACTGTGTCGTCAGCCGAGGTCAGAACCTTCTTCAACTTATTTCCTGCAAAAACAACGGATTAGACTTGAAGAAAAAGCCGACTAAAAGAAAGATCAATAAACACAATGAGTTACACGGCAACCTGGTGTAACAGCGCCTGCGGAGGGGCCTCATTGCTACAGTTCGGACTCTCGATTTGTGTCGCGGTTCTTAATCTGAACCAAAGAGTCCAAATCTGGCAAATCGTTTTGAGAAACAAATTTTGAAAAAGTAGTGCCAAACATGGACTTCTTTGCCAGATACAGAGTCGCCACCTAAATATTTTTTAAAATAGGGATTTAGGAAACCCTGACTCGGTGCCAAAAGGCCACGTGTCCGTCCATCACCGGAGTGTCTCGCGCTCGGAAGCTTGGGTACGATCGGGGAAGGTCAGCTATGAGCACCCCCTTTCACCTGGTCCGAAGACCGGCCTCTACTAACCGTGATATCCGTTTTGAAAACTTTATGTGTTCTTAAACCAATTATTAGCCTAGAATTACTATGTTATGCGCGCAGCAAACAAGTATAGACTAGATTGTCTAATTTGGAAGTAAGATTGCCATATCGTTGTATTTGCGACACCCAATTGTTTTGGATTTGCTACTCGCAAGTAAGTTTAAAACCACGGATTTCAATGAGTTTACTTCCAAAACTCAAAAATCCAAACCTTCACCCACAGGCCGTCAAGCAAGTTATCTATAACACATAAAAGCATCTAGCACATTGTTAAAGCATGCTGTCTGGCAACATTCACATTCATGCGATATGCCTAAAGCGGAAATGCTTACCATCGTTACTCCGTGCCAAAACAAAGGAACTCGTTAGCAAACATGTGCATGATTCCAAGTACCATGTTTAAAGTGCCTAATGCATCGCCATACAAGAAGTTATCTAGAATAGGTCTCGGCTATCCCTAAACATGGCATGTGAGAATGCCACCAAACTATCAACATATTCAATTTGGAATTGAAGTACAAATGCAGTTAGTATGATGTACCGAGCCTGGTGCATGCAAGACAAATGTATGAATGCACGCAAGTATAGCATAAGGTATGCTAATTTAAACGTGCCCTAATCTACCATCGTAAGCAGGTAAATAAAAGGGAAGAAAGAAGTGAGGTTGGAAGACATACACACCACCCACGCACACTTATTACAGATTTGCCCTCGCTTGGAGGGACCAAATAAATATTACAGATTAATTAACTACGCAAGCGAGTTAATATTACAAATTAATTAATTTAATTAACAAATTAAATAAATTAATTAAAATAGGAAAATCATCTCGGGAAACGCGCCGCCATGCATAGGCTGCCTTTGTTTTCCTTCCTTCACTCCCCTGGAGGCTGTCAAAACCTCAGGATTGCATCCCTGGACACTGGGGAGTACCACCGGCTGGGTGGAATTACCACCGGCAGTGGTATGTGGCCGTCGGCACAAAATGGAGTTGTCGGCAGAGGAAAGATTGCCGGCCGGCACCTTACACTGCCGGTCGGCAAAGAAAGCCTGCAGAACCTGCAACTCACAGCAACAGAGGGCAAAACAGCCGGTGGCCTCTAGCCACTGCCGGTGGGGGGTGGGGATGGTCTACAAGGCCCACCCTGCCTCTCAAGGGCAAGATGCAAGTGTTTGGTGCAAAACCAGACACTAAACGGTCGAGTTCCAAGTATGCAACTTTGATTTCAAATGCAATGCAAGCCAAATCAAACCAAAGTCCTAATCCCTATCACCAAATCAAGGGACAAGGAATGCATGCAAAATGCAATGCAACCTAAGCATACAAGCTAAGGATGCAACATGGCATGGGGGCAAGCTTATACAAGCATACAAGCATACATATGGCAATGCAAATAGATGGAAAGATGGACTTATAAATGAATTAGGCAGCTCTAATAAGGCCCAAAACAGTAGCCATTAATGCCCAAAAATGGAGACCAAAGCACATGCACACATGTACCTAATTGAAGGCCAACACTTAAGCACAAAGCAAGCAACATTCAAGCACACTTGAAAGAGGCATTCATGGACTAAAGGCATGCAACACAAGCTCTGAAAATCATGCTAATACATGGTGCCAAACCAAGCAACAAATTAAGCCAAGCATGCACCAAATGGCCTAAGTGTTCAAACAAATCAATGGGGCATTGAACTACACTTAACAAGACCAAACATGGCATGAAAGGAAGGACCAAAATCAGAGGTTTAGCATGTTAAAACAAAGCTAAAGGACTACTTAGATGGCATCTAAGTGACTCAAAAACAAAGGCATGCACAATGACCAAAACATGGAGCATGCAACACATGCTTCCAAAGCATTAAAGAGACATGCAAGGTAATCAAACAAACATGAAAATGGGACTGAAATAGCGTGTAGGGTGGTCCCAAATCACCAAAACAATGCAAGGATAGCATGCTATACATTCACATACTCAAGGCCAACAAGCCTAAATACAAAAGAGCTATATGATGCATGCCAAATTCGACCCAAACAACCTAGGACAGACCTAGAACATGGCAAAACATGCACAAAATCTTCACAAGACTAAGCCTAAAACATGCTCCCACAAAGGCTAACAACCTGAGACATGTTAAGGCATAACAAGAGGCACATTAAGGCATAAACAAGGCATTACATGGCAACTATGCTAAGCATGCACGGAGTGCCAAAACCAACTTAAAATCATGTTATATGATGGATACATAAGCATGAAAAATAGCCCAAACATGCTCAGCACACACTCAAGCATAATGCTCTCTCAAGAGGCCAAAACATGCCCTTTTCAAGGACAACAAGGAGAGGGGGTGGCCCTCTCCTTCTTGGGACTTCAAGGCATCATCTTCACCACTGAAATCCCTCAAGATTTCAGTGGTGAAGAGACCCCAACACCAAAATCCCGGAGCTAGCACAAAATGGCCTAAAATGAGGCCTTTCAAGGCCTAAGGGGGGTCAACCACCCTCAAACAACAAAACACTCTTAATAAACAATAAAGAGGGCTTAAAAACAGAACTTTTTTGTATTGTACAATAAGCACAAAAACAGCTCTAAGATAGGTAGAAAAGCAATGCAAAAAATGGGGAATAAAGGTGTAAGTTTCTTACCCTTGATGATCCATTCACAAATGGTGCTCCAATGACCTCCTTTAGCTTGAATCCAATTCCAAAACTTCAAAACCAGTCCTTTAGAACCTCAAAAGCCAAAGGAAGGTGAAACACTAGGTGTTTGTGTGCAATAGTAAGACACAAAACACCTAGTGCACAAATGAGAGGGAAAGAGAGATAGAAAATGTATCTAACTCAAACCCTAGAACTAGAGCTCAACAATGGCTATTTTTGCTCTCAAAATCTCTCAACTCTCTAACCTAAGTCATCTCTTTTCATTTTTTCAACCAAACTTGCAAAACTTACAAGTTAAGCCAAACTAGAGGGCCATCCCACCATACACGTGTATGGAGGGAAAGTCACTGCAATACAGCTGCCTAAAAATATCTCAAAAAGCAACTGCACAGCAATCGGCCGGCCAAAAATGCCATCTTGGCCAAAAAGAGTGCCGACCGGCACAAAATAGTGCTGACCGGCAACAAAAAGTGCCGGCCGGCAAACTATATTGCCGGTGGAGACAAAAACCAGCCGGCGGCCTCTAGCCACTACCGGTGGTGGGTGGGGATGGTCTACAAGCCCCACCCTGCCTCTCAAGGGCAGGACACAAGTGTTTGGTGCAAAACCAGACACTAAACGGTCGAGTTCGGGGATCCTGAGGCAAGGCGCGCGAGCTGAGACCTTCGGGAACTGCAAACGAACACAAACATGGATAATCACCGAGTGTTCAAACGGTGACGTCCAAGTCTTGAGGACGGTCAAAAATGGGGTGTCTACAGTTGCCCCTCTTTGACAGAACTCGAAAGTCATAACAATGACGGGAGTGAATGTCAAAGCCCAGAGACGACCCATTTTTGACAACGCCGAAGACTTAGACAAACACGCAAGACAAACAAGATATGCGCCCGAAGGCAGGGGAAAAATGCAAGACAATGCACAGAGCCGAGCATAACTTATGATCATGCAAAGAAAGCTGTAACGAAGCAAACATGCGACAGTTTTAAGCTAGCATACCAAACTACACTACAATGCAGAAAGGATGTAAGAGAATTATGCAATTCTCAATACGTCTCACTCGGAGATACAATACCTGTGCGGCTCGTCTGGTTGCACCAACCTCAAATGAACCGTACATACAATATCGTGCCTGAAAAGAAAACAAACTTAACAGGTACAATATCGTTAGCAACATGCAAAGTAGTGTACTCGAAATGCGTGACAGCGCAAGGCAAGTGGGGAGCATGACAATGCATATGGAAATACAACTAGGTAAGTGGAGCAAGCGGTCTACGCAGGCGACGAAATTGATCATAAGCATGCGGCCTACGCAGGCAATGGAATTGACAAGTATGCGGTCTATGCAAGCAAAACATGCGGTCTACGCAGATATTGAAATTAAACATGCGGTCTACGCAATCAAAACATGCGGTCTACGCAGGTAATGGAATTAAACATCACACAGCATAATCGAAACGATTTGCGGGGCTCACGAAGCATGAAAAGGATACGGGGCGGGACATTCTTTGCGCGCATCGAGCGTTGCTTGCAGAAGTTGTGATCTGAGGTCAACTCAAAGGTTCACGTTTCAAAGGTGCGATTTCCCGTAATGTGAGGGCGTCCGACAACGCGGCTGACCCGAACAAAGACACGGAAGGTGCGTTAACCACAAGGGGAGTTTCATCGGTATCAATTCTGATACTTGGCTACCCTGCCATTCTACGTTTTATTTACCTTTTTACTAGTAGTTTGAGCACATTGCACTGCCTCAGGCAGGTTTATTTTCTTTCTCAAAATTCACGCACTTTACAAAACATGTGATGGAAATGAAACGAATCATTTTGTTCAAAAGATGTTGCAATTGTGGATCTTCTGTGCATCGCATCGCAGGGTTTCACACCAAAATGTGAACGAAATTGAACCCATTTTGGAAATTTGCCATCGTAATAATCAGGTAGTGAACCGACTTACAACTCGATAAGCAAAACAAGGACATGACACAGCCAAACAAGTGTGAATACAACTCGATAAACAAATCAAGAGCTCAAAGAGAGCGAAATACAACTCGATAAGCAAATGTTCAAGACTCGACAAGCGGACAGGCGTAGCTCCGTAAGAGTCGACCGCCGGGGAGGGGTTGGAGGTGGTTAAGTTCCCCAATTCTTAGCATAAACAGCTCAGGAGGCCAGGAAAGAAGCCCACCGGCACGGTGTAGGAACCACCGGCTGCAAGGAGTGGCTACCAGCCGTATATCTGTTTTGTCGGCAAACTAAGATAGTCGGTCGGCATATTTTGATGCCGGTCGGCACTAAACGAGGGGAACCACCAGAATGTTGACACCTGTCTCCCCACTCAACCTTATCTCCTACAAAAGATCTCAGCTTCGTAGTTTTCCTCATTTTCACACTGATTTGCTCCAATGGAAGAGTTTCTTGCTCAAAATCTCACAGCTTGGATTGCTAGCTTGGATGGCTCGGAAAAGGTGAATTTCCGGGGCTTCGGCATAAATGCACTATTCACTCTGGGTCGTACCCCGTTGCATCTCCCGTTTCTTCACGCCGCGGCAAGATTTTGGAATCCGGTGACACATGTCTTTAGCTTTGCCGGGCAAGAGATGTGTCCTACCTTTGAAGATTTCCGAGCTCTAATGGAGTCCGAGCGCGACGAGGAGCTCCTGCCCCAACTAAATTTTGGTCATGCCCAATCCTTAGGGCGCATGTGCGGACTCAGCATGTGCGATGCTCGGTCTCTGATGGGCGACGGGATGTTAGATATTCCGAGTTTGGCCAATCGATTTTCTGATGCTGGTGATCGCAGCAACCATTACTGGCAAGGCTTCCGGCGACATGCGCTCTGCTTGTGCATGCTGTCTCATTTCCTGTTCATTTCGGGCTCTGGAGGGGCTAGTGTCCGGCTGATTGAGGTTGCCCAAGGCCTGAGAGAGGGCAAGAGCTGTATCGCCATGGTTCTGGCCGAGACACTAATGGGCTTAGACGCCTTTTACCGTCATGAGACGACTAGGTTGGCAGGGAGTCCACTACTGCTACAGGTAATATTTCCCACCCAATCTCGCATTTCTGTATTGCTCACATCACTCGGCCCTCGAGCTCAGTCTTTTCTCACAAAAACCCATTCTCACTCTTCTCTCCTCGTACATCTCTCTATTCTTTAAATGGAATTAAACATGCGATCTACGCAATCAAAACATGCGGTCTACGCAGGTAAAACATGCGGTCTACGCAGGTAAAACATGCGGTCTACGCAGGTAAAACATGCGGTCTACGCAGGTAAAACATGCGGTCTACGCAGGTAAAACATGCGGTCTACGCAGGTAAAACATGCGGTCTACGCAGGTAAAACATGCGGTCTACGCAGGTAAAACATGCGGTCTACGCAGGTAAAACATGCGGTCTACGCAGGTAAAACATGCGGTCTACGCAGGTAAAACATGCGGTCTACGCAGGTAAAACATGCGGTCTACGCAGGTAAAACATGCGGTCTACGCAGGTAAAACATGCGGTCTACGCAGGTAAAACATGCGGTCTACGCAGGTAAAACATGCGGTCTACGCAGGTAAAACATGCGGTCTACGCAGGTAAAACATGCGGTCTACGCAGGTAAAACATGCGGTCTACGCAGGTAAAACATGCGGTCTACGCAGGTAAAACATGCGGTCTACGCAGGTAAAACATGCGGTCTACGCAGGTAAAACATGCGGTCTACGCAGGTAAAACATGCGGTCTACGCAGGTAAAACATGCGGTCTACGCAGGTAAAACATGCGGTCTACGCAGGTAAAACATGCGGTCTACGCAGGTAAAACATGCGGTCTACGCAGGTAAAACATGCGGTCTACGCAGGTAAAACATGCGGTCTACGCAGGTAAAACATGCGGTCTACGCAGGTAAAACATGCGGTCTACGCAGGTAAAACATGCGGTCTACGCAGGTAAAACATGCGGTCTACGCAGGTAAAACATGCGGTCTACGCAGGTAAAACATGCGGTCTACGCAGGTAAAACATGCGGTCTACGCAGGTAAAACATGCGGTCTACGCAGGTAAAACATGCGGTCTACGCAGGTAAAACATGCGGTCTACGCAGGTAAAACATGCGGTCTACGCAGGTAAAACATGCGGTCTACGCAGGTAAAACATGCGGTCTACGCAGGTAAAACATGCGGTCTACGCAGGTAAAACATGCGGTCTACGCAGGTAAAACATGCGGTCTACGCAGGTAAAACATGCGGTCTACGCAGGTAAAACATGCGGTCTACGCAGGTAAAACATGCGGTCTACGCAGGTAAAACATGCGGTCTACGCAGGTAAAACATGCGGTCTACGCAGGTAAAACATGCGGTCTACGCAGGTAAAACATGCGGTCTACGCAGGTAAAACATGCGGTCTACGCAGGTAAAACATGCGGTCTACGCAGGTAAAACATGCGGTCTACGCAGGTAAAACATGCGGTCTACGCAGGTAAAACATGCGGTCTACGCAGGTAAAACATGCGGTCTACGCAGGTAAAACATGCGGTCTACGCAGGTAAAACATGCGGTCTACGCAGGTAAAACATGCGGTCTACGCAGGTAAAACATGCGGTCTACGCAGGTAAAACATGCGGTCTACGCAGGTAAAACATGCGGTCTACGCAGGTAAAACATGCGGTCTACGCAGGTAAAACATGCGGTCTACGCAGGTAAAACATGCGGTCTACGCAGGTAAAACATGCGGTCTACGCAGGTAAAACATGCGGTCTACGCAGGTAAAACATGCGGTCTACGCAGGTAAAACATGCGGTCTACGCAGGTAAAACATGCGGTCTACGCAGGTAAAACATGCGGTCTACGCAGGTAAAACATGCGGTCTACGCAGGTAAAACATGCGGTCTACGCAGGTAAAACATGCGGTCTACGCAGGTAAAACATGCGGTCTACGCAGGTAAAACATGCGGTCTACGCAGGTAAAACATGCGGTCTACGCAGGTAAAACATGCGGTCTACGCAGGTAAAACATGCGGTCTACGCAGGTAAAACATGCGGTCTACGCAGGTAAAACATGCGGTCTACGCAGGTAAAACATGCGGTCTACGCAGGTAAAACATGCGGTCTACGCAGGTAAAACATGCGGTCTACGCAGGTAAAACATGCGGTCTACGCAGGTAAAACATGCGGTCTACGCAGGTAAAACATGCGGTCTACGCAGGTAAAACATGCGGTCTACGCAGGTAAAACATGCGGTCTACGCAGGTAAAACATGCGGTCTACGCAGGTAAAACATGCGGTCTACGCAGGTAAAACATGCGGTCTACGCAGGTAAAACATGCGGTCTACGCAGGTAAAACATGCGGTCTACGCAGGTAAAACATGCGGTCTACGCAGGTAAAACATGCGGTCTACGCAGGTAAAACATGCGGTCTACGCAGGTAAAACATGCGGTCTACGCAGGTAAAACATGCGGTCTACGCAGGTAAAACATGCGGTCTACGCAGGTAAAACATGCGGTCTACGCAGGTAAAACATGCGGTCTACGCAGGTAAAACATGCGGTCTACGCAGGTAAAACATGCGGTCTACGCAGGTAAAACATGCGGTCTACGCAGGTAAAACATGCGGTCTACGCAGGTAAAACATGCGGTCTACGCAGGTAAAACATGCGGTCTACGCAGGTAAAACATGCGGTCTACGCAGGTAAAACATGCGGTCTACGCAGGTAAAACATGCGGTCTACGCAGGTAAAACATGCGGTCTACGCAGGTAAAACATGCGGTCTACGCAGGTAAAACATGCGGTCTACGCAGGTAAAACATGCGGTCTACGCAGGTAAAACATGCGGTCTACGCAGGTAAAACATGCGGTCTACGCAGGTAAAACATGCGGTCTACGCAGGTAAAACATGCGGTCTACGCAGGTAAAACATGCGGTCTACGCAGGTAAAACATGCGGTCTACGCAGGTAAAACATGCGGTCTACGCAGGTAAAACATGCGGTCTACGCAGGTAAAACATGCGGTCTACGCAGGTAAAACATGCGGTCTACGCAGGTAAAACATGCGGTCTACGCAGGTAAAACATGCGGTCTACGCAGGTAAAACATGCGGTCTACGCAGGTAAAACATGCGGTCTACGCAGGTAAAACATGCGGTCTACGCAGGTAAAACATGCGGTCTACGCAGGTAAAACATGCGGTCTACGCAGGTAAAACATGCGGTCTACGCAGGTAAAACATGCGGTCTACGCAGGTAAAACATGCGGTCTACGCAGGTAAAACATGCGGTCTACGCAGGTAAAACATGCGGTCTACGCAGGTAAAACATGCGGTCTACGCAGGTAAAACATGCGGTCTACGCAGGTAAAACATGCGGTCTACGCAGGTAAAACATGCGGTCTACGCAGGTAAAACATGCGGTCTACGCAGGTAAAACATGCGGTCTACGCAGGTAAAACATGCGGTCTACGCAGGTAAAACATGCGGTCTACGCAGGTAAAACATGCGGTCTACGCAGGTAAAACATGCGGTCTACGCAGGTAAAACATGCGGTCTACGCAGGTAAAACATGCGGTCTACGCAGGTAAAACATGCGGTCTACGCAGGTAAAACATGCGGTCTACGCAGGTAAAACATGCGGTCTACGCAGGTAAAACATGCGGTCTACGCAGGTAAAACATGCGGTCTACGCAGGTAAAACATGCGGTCTACGCAGGTAAAACATGCGGTCTACGCAGGTAAAACATGCGGTCTACGCAGGTAAAACATGCGGTCTACGCAGGTAAAACATGCGGTCTACGCAGGTAAAACATGCGGTCTACGCAGGTAAAACATGCGGTCTACGCAGGTAAAACATGCGGTCTACGCAGGTAAAACATGCGGTCTACGCAGGTAAAACATGCGGTCTACGCAGGTAAAACATGCGGTCTACGCAGGTAAAACATGCGGTCTACGCAGGTAAAACATGCGGTCTACGCAGGTAAAACATGCGGTCTACGCAGGTAAAACATGCGGTCTACGCAGGTAAAACATGCGGTCTACGCAGGTAAAACATGCGGTCTACGCAGGTAAAACATGCGGTCTACGCAGGTAAAACATGCGGTCTACGCAGGTAAAACATGCGGTCTACGCAGGTAAAACATGCGGTCTACGCAGGTAAAACATGCGGTCTACGCAGGTAAAACATGCGGTCTACGCAGGTAAAACATGCGGTCTACGCAGGTAAAACATGCGGTCTACGCAGGTAAAACATGCGGTCTACGCAGGTAAAACATGCGGTCTACGCAGGTAAAACATGCGGTCTACGCAGGTAAAACATGCGGTCTACGCAGGTAAAACATGCGGTCTACGCAGGTAAAACATGCGGTCTACGCAGGTAAAACATGCGGTCTACGCAGGTAAAACATGCGGTCTACGCAGGTAAAACATGCGGTCTACGCAGGTAAAACATGCGGTCTACGCAGGTAAAACATGCGGTCTACGCAGGTAAAACATGCGGTCTACGCAGGTAAAACATGCGGTCTACGCAGGTAAAACATGCGGTCTACGCAGGTAAAACATGCGGTCTACGCAGGTAAAACATGCGGTCTACGCAGGTAAAACATGCGGTCTACGCAGGTAAAACATGCGGTCTACGCAGGTAAAACATGCGGTCTACGCAGGTAAAACATGCGGTCTACGCAGGTAAAACATGCGGTCTACGCAGGTAAAACATGCGGTCTACGCAGGTAAAACATGCGGTCTACGCAGGTAAAACATGCGGTCTACGCAGGTAAAACATGCGGTCTACGCAGGTAAAACATGCGGTCTACGCAGGTAAAACATGCGGTCTACGCAGGTAAAACATTGGGCGGTCGGCTACCACTGGTGGTCGACGGCCACCAGTGTCTTTTTCTAGATATTTGTTGACAGCTGTGCTAGCTATTGGCACATTGAGCTGCATTCCCCTTCACATGTATGGTAGGATGTTCCTAAGCTCAAGGCTTGTTTTTCTATATATATGGGGGTTCCTTCTCCATTTTTGAGGGTTAGAAAATTTGGAACCAAATTCTCTCTCTCTCTCTCTCTCTCTCTCTCTCTCTCTCTTGTAATTTTATACACATTTGCTCACAAATCCTACACTTTTGCCTACACACCCTTGATACATGCAAAAATGCAATCTAGGCAGGCTCGGTTAACCCTAAACATGGCATGTGAAATGCGATCAACTACCACATATTCAATTTGTGAATTGAAGTACAAATGCAGTTAGCGTGATGTACCGAGCCTAATGCATGCAATACAAATGCATGGATGCACACATGCATAGCATAAGGCATGCTAAATTAAACGTGCCCTAATCTACCATCGTAAGCAGGTAAATAAAAGGGAAGAAAGAAGTGAGGTTGGAAGACATACACACCACCCTAATCTACCCTCAGGACTGCATCCCTAGACACTGGGGAGTGCCACCGGCTGAGTGGAATCACCACCGGCACTGGTGTGTAGCCATCGGCACAAAATGAAGCTGTCGGCAGAGAAATTGTTGCCGGCCGGCACCTTACACTGCTGGTCGGCAGAATGTTCCTGCAGAATCTGCAAATGACAGCAACAGAGGGCAAGGCAAAGCATGGCAGCACAATTCAAGGCATATATGCACCAACCATGTCCCTTATCATGATAATGACCCAAAGGGGCATGTGCCTCGATTCTCAGACCACCAATCACGCATTTCCATGCATGATGGCCCAAAAAACCAAGTATGCAACTTTGATTTCAAATGAAATGCAAACCAAATCAAACCAAAGTCCTAATCCCTACCACCAAATCAAGGGACAAGGAATGCATGCAAAATGCAATGCTTGACGAATTTGCAAGCTAAGGATGCAACATGGCATGGCAACTACACTTATGCAAAAGGCATACAAGCAAACAGTAGGGGCATGCAATGGATGCGAAAGATGGACTTATGCATGAATGGCAGCTCTAATAGGCGCAAAACAGTTAGCCATTAATGCCAAAAGTGCGAGACCAAAACACACATGCACACATACACATGTTAGGGCCCAACACTTAGGCACAAAGCAAGCAACATTCAAGCACACTTGAAAGAGGCAATCATGAACAATTGGCATGCAATGCGAGCTCTAAAATCATGTTATAAAATGATGCCAAATCATATTAAACAAGACAAGCAGGTGCATGCAAGCATGGTCCAAGTACTTGAAGCAAGTCATGAAGCTTTGAAGCATGTTTATCACAACAAACATGGCATGCATTAAACTACTAAAACAGATTTTTAGCATGTCAAAACAAGGCCAAAGGACTCCTTAGATGGCATCTAAGTGGCTCAAATACAAAGGCATACATAGGCACCAAAACATGGAGCATTGTTACACAAGCTTAAGAGGCATTAAAGGTGCATGCAAGGCAATCAAACAAGCATGGAAATGGGACTGAAATAACATATAAAGTGACCCCAAATCACCAAATCATTGCAAAGATGTCATGCTACAAATGCACATACTCAAGGCCAACAATCCCAAATACAAAGGAGCTATATCAAGCATGCCAAAATCAACCCAAACACTTATGGACAGACCTAAAACATGGCAAAATATGCACATAATCTTCACAAGACTAAGCCTAAAACATGCTCCAACAAAGGCTAACAACCTAAGGAACATTAAGGCATAAACAAGGCATTACATGGTAACTATGCTAAGCATGCATGGAGTGCCAAAACCAACTTAAAATCATGTTATATTATGGATATATAAGCATGAAAAACAGCCCAAACATGCTCAACACACACTCAAGCATAATGCTCTCTCAAGAGGCCAAAACATGCCCTTTTCAAGGACAACAAGGAGAGGGGTTGGCCCTCTCCTTCTTGGGACTTCAAGGCATCATCTTCACCATTGAAATCCCTCAATATTTCAGTGGTGAAGAGACCCCAACACCAAAATCCCGGAGCTAGCACAAAATGGCCTAAAATGAGGCCGTTCAAGGCCTAAGGGGGGTCAACCACCCTCAAACAACAAAACACTCTTAATAAACAATAAAGAGGGCTTAAAAACAGAACTTTTTTGTATTATACAATAAGCACAAAAACAGCTCTAAGATAGGTAGAAAATCAATGCAAAAAATGGGGAATAAAGGTGTAAGTTTCTTACCCTTGATGATCCCTTCACAAATGGTGCTCCAATGACCTCCTTTAGCTTGAATCCAATGCCAAAACTTCAAAACCAGTCCTTTAGAACCTCAAGAGCCAAAGGAAGGTGAAACACTAGGTGTTTGTGTGCAATAGTAAGACACAAAACACCTAGTGCACAAATGAGAGGGAAAGAGAGATAGAAAATGTATCTAACTCAAACCCTAGAACTAGAGCTCAACAATGGCT
Organism: Camellia sinensis; assembly: GCF_004153795.1. Lineage (NCBI taxonomy): Eukaryota > Viridiplantae > Streptophyta > Magnoliopsida > Ericales > Theaceae > Camellia > Camellia sinensis. The sequence goes on from NW_021026654.1 coordinate 270,825, forward strand.
GTTTTTGCTCTCAAAATCTCTCAACTCTCTAACCTAAGTCCTCTCTTTTCATTTTTTCAACCAAACTTGCAAAACTTACAAGTTAAGCCAAACTAGAGGGCCATCCCTCCATACACGTGTATGGAGGGAAAGTCACTGCAATACAGCTGCCTAAAAATATCTCAAAAAGCAACTGCACAGTAACCGGCCGGCCAAAAATGCCATCTTGGCCAAAAAGAGTGCCGACCGGCACAAAATAGTGCTGACCGGCAACAAAAAGTGCCGGCCGGCAAACTATATTGCCGGTGGAGACAAAAACAAGCCGGCGGCCTCTATCCACTGCCGGTGGTGGGTGGGGATGGTCTACAAGCCCCACCCTGCCTCTCAAGGGCAAGACACAAGTGTTTGGTGCAAAACCAGACACTAAACGGTTGAGTTCGGGGATCCTGAGGCAAGGCGCGCGAGCCGAGACCTCCGGGAACTCCAAACGAACACAAACATGGATAATCACCGAGTGTTCAAATGGTGACGTCCAAGTCTTGAGGACAGTCAAAAATGGGGTGTTCGCCCTTGTCGAATTCCTAGTTGCCTCGGACATTGACCATTACATCGTCAACTCATTTGCCAGAACTGGCAACCATGGTTACCAAGTGATGGTCGGTGTCCTTGGCCTTGAGAAAGTAGCACCCGAGCCGACCGGAGGATTTGGCTAAAGCGTAGTAGTGTCGAATCGCCGGAATGCCAAGGTTGATCCTAAGGCACCGGTTCAATTCCACGATTCTCATTATGATTCGAAAGAAATTCACATTGGGTTGGGAAGGAATCAGACCCCAATGGCGAAGGACAGCCCTAAGAAATGGGTGTTAAGAAATGGGTGCAAGGGAAAGCGAACCCCGCCCTCCGCAATGGATAGGAGAGGAAAGACGATGGTATTTTGGTCCTCCTTCTCCATATCAAGGGTGTTGTCTGTCACTAGAGATATATCGACATCATCAGGGATAGAAAAATGTCGCCAGAACCCAGAAATACAACTCTCGGAAAGGAGGCCTTTCAAATGTTTAGCCATTCTAGTAAGGACTCAGAGGTATTCTAGATCAAAAATGAACACAGAAAATAGGATTACAAAGAGAAGAGAAGAAAACTTACAAGAGGCAAGGTAGACAAGGAGAGATGGGAAGAAGTTGCAGAAGACGCGAAATATAGTAGCGATTCCGGCTGGCAATCCAGGATGCTCAAATATTCAAAAAGTATGCATTCGAAGAGACTGAAGTTTCAAATCATAATAAATGCAAAAGATGCACGAATGAGGCGGGAACGTATAATGATGACCAAAAGGCGTGTGTGTTCTGACCTTCACATTGGGATAGGAGAAGCTGCCTAATTTATGTCTCTCCTGACTTTTCAAATTCGAAACCAAACACACCAATTAACTGCCGTCAATGGAGAGTTTGGGGGGCAATTGTGGGAGCCGAATAATTAGCAGAATCAGAAGCGTACGCTTTAGAAGATAGACATTACTCGGCCCTAACCTGCACGATTATTAGGCCAAATACAATTAATAGGCCGAGTAACTATTGAACTATGGGTCCGAATAAATAAGCAGATAGTGAGCGAAAAGTGGACCAGGCCCCGAGGCCCTAGAAATGAGTATAAATAAAGGAACAACAGTCAAAGAAAGGTATGTGAAAACTACCATGCTTAACTTAAAATAAAAGTAATCCAGATAATAGAAACTGACTTGCCCGTCAGAGTGCTAATTCCGGCACCCCCGACCGGAGCGTTTATTCCTTTTCAGGTGACTAGCAGAGGATCACGAGCATTCCCAAAGATCAGAAGAGTATTTCTAAACCACTTCTACACATTTGTTTCTTTTATTATTTATTTTCGTGTTTTGTAAGGTTTTATTTTGTTGTAATATTTTCCTTATCCCTCTCTCATTTGGTTTGTAATTATTCTTTCAAGTGTTGTAACAATTTCTCGCCCCGCTTTTTTCCATCTCGTTATTTTACTTGATTTCCTTATTTGTGCATAAGCATCACATTTTTGTTTTTCATCATATATATGCTTTGCATCTATGTTTCACGCATTTTTGATTCGGCTTAGTTTGCATTAATCAATTCCTATATGATTATGTGCACTATCTCATGTTCTTGAGATGATTCATATACCATATCTTAGAGGCTGAATCTTTAGTTGCGTCTCATGTGTGAATTACATTAGGATTTTGTATATAAGATCATGCATATTTCGCTAACTTTGTTTTGTAACTGTTCGTGGGACATTAGTAAACATTTAAATTTTTATGCTTTAGCATCCTGCTTGTGTGTGTTTTTCCTACTATGTTTATATTCTATCATGAGGCTATGTGCTTACTTGATATAACTATATGAATGCCGGTAGATGGAGGTTGTGTCACTTAATTTGGAATGGTATTGATTTTTCATGTTCGTAAACTCAATTTCTTTAGATTGTGCATCTTTAAAACTCTTTCAAAACAAATGAAATCACATTGTTCCAAAATAAATGGCATAGTCTATACTTGTATGCTTCACATAGTAAATTGTAAGATTTATTTAATAACCGACATATGAACATATAAAGTAAATAAAACTCATGTCATGGTTTAGTAGAGAACGATCTTTGATTGGATGAGTGGGAGTGCTCAATTAATGACCTTCCCCTTCCATACCTAAGGTTTTGAGCCAAGTATCTTTGGTTGCAACAAATAGTGGCCTTGGTATGAGTCACAGGTTTCCTAAATTTCCAAAATATATATATATATATATTTGGTGGCAACACCAAGATCTAGTGATGTAGACCTTTTTGGCAAATATTTTGTATTAGAGTGGATTGTCCATAAAAAGTTGTCAAATATGGACTCTCATCTATGTTTCACATTGCACTCGTGAGACTAGATCAAAGAAGTTGAGGGTCTGAACTGTTTAACACGCACGGGTACCTCCCAGGCATGTTACAGTTTTTGGCAACTCTGTTGGGAAATTTATGAAACCTTGACTCGAATTCCATGATATGACTTTTATTTTCACTTATATGTTCATTGCAATGCATGCATTGGTGAACTTACAGCTCCTGTGTTGCCTAGATATTGGTAGGAGTACAGGCAAACTTTTTGTGACACTATACCTATCTCTATGTTACTTTTGAGGCCTTGTATTATAACATTTTGATATCTATTAAAAAGATAGCCCTACTATCTAAGGTTCTCAGACTTCGAAGAGAGGCTATATTGACTCTTCTGATTTCTTGGGATCTTCATTGGTTATGACCTAAAGCACTCTTTGGTAACATCACCTAGACTTCAACCCCTAAAGTAGAGCGAACTTTGCACATATAGTGAGCCATAGTACCTTCCAAAATTATGACAAGATGCTCCCCTATTTCTAGGATGTATGATGCCACTTGTTTCAATAGTGAAGCCCTATATCATTTCAAAGCTAAGACAGCGTAACACTAGCCCCTATAAGGGTGTTTGTTCTCTTTCATACAATGTGTTATGTGCAATGTATGGGATCTATACAAGGCTTCTCAGATTCTTGGTTCAGGCATTTTAGTTTGTGGGATTGAGTTTAGTTTTTCAGTGTGATTGTTGTAATCAGTTGAGTCGGCATGCTGTTGAAATTTGATTGGGGCTTTCGTTTTCTTTTTTCAAGGTAGTTGGGCACCATATCTTCAAAATAGTCAAATATCCCCTAAGCTTTGTGGACTCGCATTGGTAGACTTTGTAAAACTAGAGATTTCGTTCAAGGATAGCAAGTGCTAGTTTTCTTGCCACCTGTTACAAGAAGCAAAAGAGCAAAAGCCTCATCAACTATCCAGAGTACCCCTTCTTCACTAGTTAGATCATCCCCGCTCAATTTTTCGGAATCAATGATGGCTCAAGTTCCAGAAAATATTGTGGACATGTTGTTGGCTTTTCAACGAAGTTTGGATGCTATGGCCAATATAGTGGCTACCCATGGTGATGCTATTACTGAATTGCGACGCCCATCTAAGGCATCCACTACTTAGCCACCTTCGGTGGCTCATCCAATCCCACCTCCACCAGCTAAGGAATTTTCTAAACCCAACCTACCAAAAGACTTGAGGATTCCCATGCAATCATCAGGAGGACCTTTTCCCATTCCACAATTAACAGGAGGGCTCTTTTCCCTTGAAACAAATGAATTTGATCCGACTATACTAAAACTGGCCAAGTTAGAGAAAATGTTTAAAAGGTCACAGGGAATCAATTGTATCCCAGACATTGAAGACAGATATACGGATACAACTGTCAAATTACTGGAACGATTTAAAATGCTACACATTAATAGTTTTGATGCAGCCGGTGACCCTATAGTACACATTTGCCTCTTCTCAATGTCGTAAAATCCATGGGCCTGACTTGGCCTCAAAAAATTTCCTTGTTTGGAAGAACTTTATGTGGTGTAGTTGTCATCTGGTCTACTAAATTAGTAGATTCGGTGAAACAAAGTTGGAAAGAATTGGCTGAGGCTTTTGGTACCCAATATGCTTATAACACCTTGGATTGAAGTAACTACCTGGGAGTTAGAACCAACCCGACAAGAACATAATGAAGGTTTTGTAGCCTTCATTACCAGATGGAGGGCCAAGGCAACGATGATGACCAACAGACTGTCGGAGAAAGATCAAATCCATATGGTAATAAGAAATCTACATGGAAAAATGTTACAGAAAATGATAGTCCTTCCACTGTTTACTTTCAAAGAGCTACATGAAATAGGAGTTTAGATAGAGGACGCCATCACGCAGGGAATTATAGTGGATGACAAAGAGCCAATCCGAAAGACCTTTGGTCGTAATCCAAACACTGCCACTAGTAGTAGCATGGGTAAACCTTTTGACCCACGACCTCTTTCAGATCATCTCCTAGCCAAACATGACCATAGCAAATACTGTGCCTTTCACTAACAGGTTGGACATGATACCGATCATTGCTTTCATCTCCATTATGAGATTCAAGATCTCATTGACAACAAAATCATAGCTCCCCCACAACCGCCAAAACCCAATGTCACTACAAACCCATTGGCACCCCATGACAAAGCCCTGCCACCTCCTCATATCAACCTTATCCAGACAGTATCACCCACTTTTGACCCTAGCATCCATATCGCACCCTCTCATCTCCTTAAACCCGAGGTGCACGATACACCTCTAACCCATCCAAAACCCAAAAACCCTATGGTGGTAATGTTAAAGAAAATGACCAAAGTACCTATGATTGACGTTGGCAAACTATTAGAGAAAGATTATGATTCTAGCTAGTATATTGTACCCATTGGTCAACTGAAACATGAGGTTGTTCTACCAAACTCATTTTCTATCAATGTTATGAAAGAGGATATACTTGAACAGGGATTGGAAGACTTGGTCGACCTAGAGGAAGACTTAGCTAAGTTCTAGTTCTTTGAAGAATTAGACCTTGAGAATGTGCAAATAGGATGGTGGAATCCAAGAAATTCCAATGCCAGTCATGGTTGGTCAAGTAGTAGCGAAGTTTCTGATGAGGAAACCGAGAGAAAAAAAAGATGAACCAAAAATCGACACTAGAAAGTATTCTGACAGTAGTAAAAGAAAGGGTTCCGGAAAGAAAGAATAAGAACCAAAAAGCCAACCAAAGTATACTGTAGGAATGATTCGAGCAGAACCTGACAATTACCTTTTGGTTAACAAAGGCGAATGGTGAGATGATAATGATCTATAGCTCACCCACACTGACGATGAACGGATAAGCAATGTGCCTGACGAGGCTTGTTACTTAGAAGAAATTGATCATTTGACTAGGAGTGGGCGTTACTTCAAGCCTCCACACCTAGACCAAGAAGAGTCCTTGGGTAAAGACAAAGAAGTTGAGAAAGAGAAAGAAAAAGAGAAAAAAGTGGAAGAAGACCTAGTTCTAAAATAGTTAAAAATGATCAAGGCAACATCTCCATTTGGGGGCTGTTCATGGCTTTCTAAGAGTGCCATCAAGCAATGTTGTTAGCCTCAAACAAGGCTAATCTCAATCAACACAATTCCAGAACAATTGGCGTCACTATTCACCTCAAGAGAAACAACTCCAGTAATGGCCTTCTCCGACAAAAAGCTACCACTGGAAGGATCAAGACACAATAAGCCTCTATATGTGTCACTGGAGTGTAGAAAGAAACAAATCTGATCATTCTAATTGACACTAAATCAGCCATCAATGTCAGCCCTTCGTGCATTGCTTATGCAATAGGGTTAAAGCCAGCAAATTTCACACGCACTACTCTGTTGATTTGAGCTTATGATAATACTAGTCAGGAGATTATAAGGAGAGTCAAAGTGAAAATAACAGTAGGTATCTGAGCACGAAGCAAAATTTCATATTATGGATGTCCCCACAAAATTCAACTTGCTATTGGGAAGGCCCTAGCTTCATCAAATGAGAGCTATATCATCCATGATGCATCAACTGGTGAAATACCCATATAATGGAGGAATTGCCACAATCTTCAAAATTTCCTCTATTCATCCTCCTCCAGAAGTTACAATGTTGTTGCTAGAAATATAACATAGAAAGAAAGATGTGTTCCACTTAGGCTTTACATTGGCAGAGGCCCAGCTGGTTCAAACACTCATGACAGAAGACGAAGGTGTATACGTCAGTGTCCAATCAATTTACTTCAAGAGTAAACTGCGTCACATTCCGGGGATGGGGTTAGGACAAAGTGGTACGAAGGGTATTGCTATAGCTGGTGAGGTACATCATAACCCGCATGCATTCGAACTAGGGTATGTGTAGCACTTTGAGTTTTCCTTTATCACTCGAGCGATGGATTTCTCGCTCAAGTGGTGTTTTAGAACTTTCGGTATTTTTGCAGGTCTGCAAAGATACTAAGAGGGTAGTATTCTTCGCTTGAGTAGTGTTTCTTGAGCTCAAGAGGTCTTGGCTCAAGCAATCCTTCTTGTGCTCGAGTGGTTAGCCTATGTCTGCAAAACTTCTAGGAGGGTGTCATTGTACGCTCGAGCTGTCCTTCGTTCGCACAAGCAGTGCCACTTTTAATGTCTAGTCACTCGATCAGTGTTCTGTTCGCTCGAGCAGCCTGTCCGATTTCAGCTTCTATAAAAGCCACTTTTAGATCACTTTTCTCTCTCTTCTTTCTCTCCTTCCTTCATTGTTGAGCTCCCAAGCTTTTTACACTTAGTTTTCATCTACTTCTACCCATCTTTGACCCATAGTCCTCCAGACCAAAGCGTAGAGGGTCGTGATGTGTCACAAGCCAAACCCCCTATAAGTTTATCATCGTAACCGACTAGTAATCCGGAGATTACCGAAGGCCTCTTGTTAATGATCAAATAAAAAGGGGCTAGCGGAAGCTCATATACAAATTTCATGTCCATAGAGCTGTACAGACATACATGGGACATAAGATTTAAAACCTAATTTACAAGTTTGTGATATCATCCTCGCGTCACCATATATATATATATATACACACAAAATATATGCTCAACCAGTAATAGAACAAATACAAAAACAAGTCTTAAACATTGTTCACAAAAATTGGACCACTTCTCAAATGAGGACCTCCTCAAGAGGCACAACAACTGGTTGACAGAAAGAAACTCCAGGCAATTAACTTTGAGCCTGGTTATGTGCCTAGTCACCTACATACATAAATAATAAGGTGAGATGGAGCCCAGTGAATAACAATAGAGTAAAAAGTTTATGAATGTTGTCCAAAACAGATTCAGAAATCAAAGTTCATAACAAAACACATATTTAGATTCACATACTCATCCAGAATTCATAAGAAGTTATATGTGGTACATCCATTAGCTATCAAATCAATTGGTCCTGAGACCTACTGTAGACGCGCCCGTGGGCCTCACTACAGTTCGGACTCAATTTGTGTCACGGTTCTTAATCTGAACCAAAGAGTCCAAATCTGGCAAATTGTTTTGAGAAAACAGATTTTTTTTGAAAGAAGTGCCAAACATGGACTGCTTTGCCAGATACAGAGTCGCCACTTAAATATTTTATTTTGGGGGAATTTAGGAAACCCTGACTTGGTGCCAAAGGCCACGTGTCCGTCATCACCAAAGTTGCCTCGGCTCGGGAACTTGGGTACGATTGGGGAAGGTCAGCTATGAGCACCCCCTCTCGCCCGATCCGAAGATCGGCCTCTACTAACCGTGATATCTTGTTTTGAAAACGTTACATGTTCTTATTCCAGTTATTAGCCTAGAATTACTATGTTATGCGCACAGCAAACAAGTATAGACCAAATTGCCTAAATTGGAACAAAACATTGCATGTTCATTTTGAAGATGGTTTGCTACTCGCAAGTAGGCTAAAATGTAGGTTTTGCTACCCTCGAGTGGGCTTTTGGAAAAGATGGTTTTGCCACTATCTAGTGGGCTTAAAACTCACAGTTTTAATGCGTTATCCCAATTTAGGTAATTCAACCTCCATCCACAGGCATTCAAGCAGTTATATCACATAAGCAGCTAGCCTCATGGTAATCATGCTATTATGGCAACACTCACACGCATGTTGTATGCTAAAGCATAAATGCTTACAGAGTACTCCGAGCCAAAACAAAAACTAGTTAGTAATCATATGCATGATCCTAGTCCATGTTAAGATGGCTAATGCAACACATGCAAGGATGCAATCCAAACAGGCTCGGCTATCCTAAACATGGCATGTGAAATGCTGCAACTAACAAATACTCAACTTGGAATTGAAATACGAGTGCAGTTAGCATGATATACCGAGCCTGGTGCATGTAAGATAAATGTATGGATGCACGCATGCTAAGCATAAGGTATGCTGATTTAAATATGCCCTAGTCTACCATCATAAGCGGGTAAATAAAAGGGAAGAAAGGCGTGGGGTTTGGAAGACATACACACACTCACGCACACTTATTACACAACTGCCCTCACTCGGAGAGTCCAAATAAATATTACAGTCCGAATAAATAATACTAAATTAATTATTACAAAATTTCTAATCTAATTAACAAATTAAATGCAAAGAGAAGATGGCCGCAGCCCCCGCCTCGAGATGCGTGAATGATGCATGCTCGGGTTTATCTTGCCCCGAAAGCCCGTACCATACCACTGCTGCCTCTGTTTACACTGCCCTGCTTCTCTGAAAACTGCCAAAATCCAAGGATAGGTTCCCTGAACCCTGTAGGACACCATCGGCTGAAGGGGACACCCACCGGCCATGTAACTTATCCATCGGCTGGGGTTTCATATTATCGGCCACCAATCCATGGCCGGTCGGCAGTCTACAGTGCCGGTCGGCAGAAACTCCCTGCAGAAACTGGTTTTTGACAGCAACAAGGATAAACAGTGTATGGCATGGAATTTCAAGCAAATGTATGCGTGGGCACACTCCCTATCATGCAAGGGACTCAAGGGAGCATGACCCTCGACCCTCGGGCCATCAATCATGCATTTTGATGTGTGATGGCCTAAGGAGCCTAGGTTGCAATTCAATGGGAATGCATGCAACATATAAATGAATACCAAAACCCTATCATGCCAAAGTCAAGGGCCTCGGTGACCAAGAGTTGAGACGCATTACATCACTTGTAGTATGAACACTTCTCCACCCCTCACACTTGGTTTGACACCCCAAACCAAGCAATGCAATGCATGTTATGCAAACATGGCTCGAAAATGCAACATATCACTAAAGTGCAAAGCATGCCAAATGTAATGCAACATATCATGGCAAGCATGCAATGTTCCTAACATGCAATGCTACAATGCAACTCGTCATGCAATGCTAATATGGTAAAATGCAAGCATACGATTAGAGGCAACAAGTCATGCATACAACCATGTCCGAGAAGGGACTTAGACTGAAATGGGAGGCCTCAAACACCCTCAAGTGATGGACAAAATGCACTACAAACATGCAAGCCAAAAGGGGGGGCCAAAGCTAAGGCATAACAAAGGGCATTCTACCACCACTAACCCAAACAAGCATGGCATGAACTATACAACCCAAAAGCAGAATTTTAGTATGCAAAATAGCTCCAAAACCCATTGGTATGGCAGCCCTAAAGTGGCCCAAACGCATAGGCATACACAATGCACATGTCAAGGCATGAAAACACAACACTTCAAGGCATTGAAAGAGACACAAAGGGCAATGTAAGACCACATTATATGGACTGGAATATGATCTCAACTAATGCCAAATGATGATAATAGGCCAAGCTAGGCATGTTAATGGTCCATACACTCAAGGCTCATGATCCAAAATGCAAAGAAACTATATCAAGCATGCTAAACAAGACCAAATTAGTGGCCAACAGACCTCATACATGACAAAACATGGTCAAGAACTTCACAAAGTGAAGCCAAAATATGAGAGCATGGTAGTCAAAAGTCATGATGCATTTCTAGGCACAAACAAGGGAATACAAAGCAAGTATGCTAAGCATGCAAAGGGCCACAAATCCGACCAAAAACAGAGATAACATGTGACCTAAATAGCACCAAAAACATCTGATATGGAGCCAAAAACAACCAAGAATATATGCTACACTTATGAGCCCAAAACATGCACAAATGAGACACAAAGGGAGAGGCGTGTCCCTCCCCTATACAAGACTTCAAGCCATCTTCTTCACCATTGAAAATCCATTGGATTTCAGTGGTGAGAAGGCTAATACAACAAAGCAAATAAGGCTTAAAGAAAAAGACACCAAAAGGGTCCAAAAGAGACCTGAGAGGGGGATTTCGACCCCCCAATGCCAAAACACCCTTAATGACAGTTCTTAAGCATGAAAATATAAGACTTTTTTTAGTTATACACAAAGCTCAAATCAATATGCAAGATAGGTCAAAAGCCAATGCAAGATTGGGGATAATAAAGTGAAAGTCTTACCCTTGAAGAACACTTCAAGAACAGTTGGTCCATCCACACTCTACTGAGCAAAATCAGTCCAAAATCTCAAAAAACAACCCTCAATGCCTCTCAATCTCGGAGCAAGGTGTAATGGTGTGTGTATTAGTGCAAAAGTAAGGTCAAAATGCACTTTTAAGCCAAGAAAACACACACAAGGGAGGAGAGAGAGGGAAATATAGAGAGAGAGTGTGTATAACAGATGTATATGTATATAAGCTCTGGTTTTTATGTTCAAAACTCCAACCCTAAACATGGTGGAGGAGAGCTCTTTATATAGGCAAAGGCAAAGGCTTAAGCTTCTCAAAGAAGCTAAGTAAAAAGGGGCAAAGGGTGCAAGGGGAGTCAAGGCTTCTTAAGGAAGCTAGGACAGCTGGCCAAGCTTTTTGAGGAAGCTTTGACAAAGGGTCAAGCTTCCTCAAGAAGCTTTGACCAAAAAGGGGGGCAAAAGGGGCAAAATAGCCACTTCATGCACGGGGAGGAGTGTTGGTGCATTCCAGCTGGCATGCACCAAGTCTCAAGGGTGCAAAAGGGGCACACCGGCCAGTAAAATAGGTCACTGGCCCAAAACAAAGTGTCGGTCGGCAAAATATACTGCCGATCGGCCATTGGTTTTAAGAAACCACTGCCGGTGGCACCAATAAACGGCCGGTGATGTGAGGGGACAGTCGGTGGGGTGTGGGAATGGCCAACAAGCCATTCCCTGCCTTTCAAAGCAAAAACACAAGTGTTTGGTGCAAAACCAGACACCGAAAAGCCGAGTCGAGAGATCCTGAGGCGAGGCGCGCAGTCGAGACCTCCACGAACTCGAGACGAACACAAGCACGGATGATCACCGAGTGTTCCAACAGTGATGTCCAAGTCTTGAGGACGGTCAAAAATGGGGTGTCTACGCCTACATGTATAGTCGATACCGACGACCTTAAAGGTCAGTATCTTGTGCACAAGTAGCCATGGTATTTTATCCTCCAGGCAAGGGCCATGTGAACATAGACCATGGTATTGTTTCCCCCAGGCAAGGGCCATATGATCATAAGCCACGATATTGTTTCCCCTAGTCGAGGGCCACATGCATATTAGCCACGACATTGTTTTCCCCGGGCGAGGACCACGTGAACTAAGGATGCCACAACTACATTTCAGAAGATTAGACATTCATTCACGTTTCACAAAATAGCATTTCATAAAACATATCATATCTTATTATTCTGAAATTACTTATAATCAAACATAGTTCTAAAGAGTTATTACTCACAGATAGCTCTGGTAGCGGAATAGTGAGAATAGATGGATCAGATAGTCTATGGTGTGTGACCTACACAAACACGTAGTGGATACACATTGAAACACATGCTCGGAACACACTTAACTCATTCTAGGTGTGCTTCTAATCTTTATCCTCATAATTATGTCATAATTAATGCTTAGGAATGCCAAAGATGCAATAAAGATGCTAAAATGTAAGTTGAAACACTCAGTCAAATTTTCAAAAACAAATCAGTTTGCTCGAGCGTAGCTCTGGTTGCTCGAATGGACCCCATGGTCTGTAAAACTTCTAAGAGCTCTCATTTTACACTCGAGCGAAGGGCTTGGTAGCTCGAATCAACAAGGAAAACAAAGGGTGGCTACTCGAGCTCAGGTTCTGTCGCTTAAGCCTAGGCCTATGTCTGCAAAAGTACTGGGAGCTTGAAATCGTCGCTCAAGTGTAACTCTCATTGCTCAAACGAAGAGTGCAAATTCTGAAATTTTCGTATTGCTCTTTATGCTCCAAAACTCAAATTCAAAGCTTGAAAACATATACCTTGGGCCCAAAACTAGAGAAAACATATCTAAACTTATAAAACAACATGACTTAAAGATCATTTCACAAAATGAATGCCCAAAAGAATGCCAATTGTTCAAAATCAAACTTGAAATTGTGAAAACATAATATGCATGCAATGGTATGAACTCCAACCTTCCAAAACATGATCAAATAAGGTAAAATGACATCGAATATGATGAATTCTTAGAACCGAACTAGAATTACCACATGCATGAAAGAATTCTTTTGAAAACAACTTCAAAACTTCATGAAAGGCACATGCATGCATGAATTGGTTCCTAATTCCATTCTTTTAGCTCAATTCCCATGGTAATTCACCTATTTCACTTGATTTCATGTATTGAACAACTCAATTACACAACTACAAGGTTGTAGTCTTACCTTTAACTCTTAATTTGAAAGAATTCCAAGTTACTCTTTCCAAATTTCAAGTCTTTAGCTTAAGTTCAAGCTAATTCCTCAATCTTCCTCTTTTTGGTCTCAATCTCTAGCTCTCCTTCTCTCTCTCTCACGTTTTAGTGTTCAAAGAAATGAAGGTGAGATGATTCTAAAGTGTACACATAAGCCTTATATTGGTCAATTAGTGAAGTTTAATTAAGCTAGGCTTAAGACTAATCTATTGGCATTATTATATTCTAATAGTTTGATTCCGAATCAAATTTTAATTAAACCTACCATAAAATTCTAAAAATCTCAAATTACACATAGCCTAGACAATTTTATGATCAGATGCCGATAAGGCCTTCAATTCGCATACCGAAACGGAAACACTAACAGATATTCCTACCATGAATAGATATAAACACTATTAACACATAACACATGCAATTAACTCAAAAATTTATCTTAATTACTGATTAAGCATTCTTAAATAAGGTTTAGTAGATAATCACAGGTCGGGGTTGTTACAGTTTTCCCCTCTTAAAAAGTTTGGTCCTTCAAACTCGAATTACCTTCACTTTGGAAGAATATCGGATCCAAAGGGAACAAATCAGGGTATCTCTTCATCATATCGTCTTCAGTCTTCCAAGTTGCATATGTCCTTCCATGATTTTGCCAATCTACCTTCACCACTGGAATTTCTTTGTGTCTTAATCGCTTGATCTGGCGATTTACAATCTGGATTGGTCATTCTTCATATGTGTAATCATCTTTCGATAGTATGTGTGTCGATTCAATCACATGTAACGGATCTCTCAAATAATCCCGAAGCATTGAGACATGAAAAACATTGTGCATATTCTTCATAACCGAAGGTAAAGCCACTTGATACGTCACCGATTTAATTTTCTCAATGATTTCATACGGGCCAATGTACCGTGGTGCTAGTTTGCCTTTAACCCCAAATCGTGTCTGCCCTTTCATTGGGGTCACTTTGATAAACACATGGTCACCTACTTCATATCCTCTGTCTCTCTTCCGAACATCTGTATAATTCTTTTGGTGACTTTGGGCGGTTTTCAGTCGTTACTGGATCAATTTCACTTTCTCAGTCATTTCTTGCACAAGTTTCGGTCCCAATAACGGTCTATCGCCCACATCAGCCTAACAAATTAGGGATCAACACTTTCTACCATACAGAGCTTTGTAAGAAGCCATCTCAATACTTTAGTGATAACTGTTGTTGTACACAAACTCAACTAGTGGTAGATAAGCTTCCCAACTTCCTTGGAAATCTAACACACACATTCTGAACATATCTTCCAAGGTTTGAATGGTTTATTCAGATTAACCATCTATCTGAGGGTGATAAGCACTGCTCAGTCTTAATTCAGTTCCTAAGGTTTGTTGTAAACTCTACCAGAATCTTGAAGTGAACTTAGAGTCCCTGTCAGACACAATAGATATTGGCACTCTGTGCAATCTCATAATCTCATTCATATAAATGTTAACCAATTTATTCGCATTATAAAAATTTTTAACAAGTAAAAAATGTGTGGATTCAGTCAAATGACCAACAATTACACAGATAGAGTCCACACCTCTTAAAGAACGAGGTAGACCGATAATGAAGTCCATCATGATATTCTCTCATTTCCATTTTTGTATTGGAAGTGGATGAAGTAATCCAGTGGGTCGTTGATATTCGGCTTTCACTTGTTGGCAATGCAAACATTTTGCTACAAAGTCACTAATACACTTCTTCATGCTAAGGCACCAAAAATTCTATTTCAAATCTTTATACATTTTTTTGTTCCCAGGATGCATAGCAAATTTAGACATATGGTCAGAACAATCTGGTACACAAAGTTTACCCAGAAATTTCAACACATTACTTTCATACACAAATCCCAGCCTTGGTTTAGAGTCGATTGCTTCCACAACCTTTTTCATAAATTCATCTTCTCATTGCTTTTCTTTAACTTCTTCAATTATGGCTGGCTATGCAGAAATGGCGGCTAGAACTCCACCATGTACACGTAAAACAACTTCAATCTCATTTCTTTCCAGATCACATAACAATTCTTTCTGACCGGTGAGCAAACACGAAAAATTCCCAATGGATTTTCGAGTAAAAGTATCTACCACTGTATTTCCCTTTCCCGAATGATACTGTAGACACCCCATTTTTGACCGTCCTCAATACTTGGTTGTGCTTGCAGGTACATCTAGCCACAAGTTCGATTGCTCGACGAGTACTCGACTTTTGCGGAGGAACGTCATGGTTTGAGTTTTCCAAACCCTGTATCCTTTCTGCCCTATTTTTGGACCATATGTTGGTCCTTTCATCATGCTCTTCTTCATGAACTGCCGGCCATGCTTTGGCACTGCCGGCCATGGATTCTTCCCTGCCTGCTACTGATGATGCCTGCCGACCATCAATGAGGCACTGTCGGCCACAACTGATGGCCGACAGAACCGTTTGTCTCAGCAGATTTCACACCAGATCTTTTGAGCCAGCTGGTTTCCACTCATCTCTCCTCTATACACGTGTATAGAGGGATAAGCCTCTTTTCAAGCTTGTTTAACAAGCTTTGCTTTGCCTCTCTTCTATATAAGGAGAGACACCTCCTTCATTTTAGAGGTTTAGAAAATGGAGGTTTGAGTTATACATGTAGTGTTGTATCTATACCTCTCTTTTGTTCTTGTTTTGTGCCCTCAAAGTGTAGTTTTGTCTTAGTTTAACACACAAACACACACTCAAACACCTTGCTTGTGTTGCTGAGGCTTCTTGAAGTTGTTTTTGGTGTTCTTGGGTTGATTTGATCATGAAAAGCTTGCTGGAGTTGCTGTTGTGAAGGTGGTCTTCAAGGGTGAGTTTCTAACCCTTAAATCCCCCATTTTTGCTTAAGTTTTTAGCCCTTCTTGCATGTTGTTTTAAGCTTATCTTTTTACTGGAAAAAGTTTTCTTCTTGCATGCTTAAAAAGTTTTTTTAAGGCCTTTTTTTTCGTTTAGGGTTTTTTACCCCCTCTTAGGCCTTGTTTGGCCTTGCTTTTGTGCCTTCTTTGTGACCACCTTGTTTTGGCCTTCTCACCACTGAAACTCAGAGGAATTTCAATGGTGGGAAGGGTGTTTTGAGGTCCCAAAAAGGAGAGGGTCATCCCCTCTCCTTCTGTGGAGTTTACTTGCTTTGAATGCCTCATGTGTGAGCATGTTTGTTAAGCTTATGTTGGCCACATCTTATCTTGTATTTATGGTTATTTTCCTGTGGCATGCCACTATTTTTGCTTGGTTTTGTCACTCCACGCATGCATAATACACTTGTAGTGTAAATCACACAAACTAGTCTTGTATGCTTCACAAAGTAACCTGTCATTCTAGCTTGTTTTGTCTCCATTTCAGTAGGTTTTTGGTGTTGTTTTAGCATGCCATGACTCTGTTTTGGGTGGGTTTGATGGCCCCTTGCATGCTCCATACACTTGTAGTGTAATTTCATGAATTAGCCTAGTGTGTCTCACGCTTTAACATGTCATTCTAGCATGCTTTTGGCTTAGCTCTGAGAGGACTTTGTTCATGTTTTAGCATGTTTAAGGTCTGATTTATGTTGTCTTCATCATGCATGACCTGCTTTGTATAGCCTTGGTTCAATCTACCCTGTAGGCTTTGTGCATCGAGTCCATTAGCATACATTACTTGAAGTATTTTCATGATTTGGCATCATGTGAAATGCGATTTCAGTCCATGTTTCATGGTCACACACTTGCATTTATCACCTATTCCATGCTTTGGATAGTTTGTGTTTTTATGCCTTAACATGGATCATTGCGTATGCCTTCATGCCTAAGCTTGCGAGCTATCATTTCAATGTGTTTTGGGGGTTATTATGCCTAGGGTTATTATGCCATGATATAACTCTGATTTTCGTTGGTTAAGTCACCCCATGCTTGGTTTTAATAGGTGTAGTGTAATACCCCTTTGTAGCCTTGCATGCTTCATGTTTTCGGCCTTTTGTTCTAGCTTGTAATGGCAAGGTTCAAGCATGTTTTTAGACTCACCTTGACCTGCCTTGGGACTATTTTGGATGCCCTTGCCCCTTTGAAGCTTGCTTTGCATGGCCATGGCTTAAGTCCCTTTGCTAGTTTCGAGCTTTGAGCTTTCATGCATGCTTTGTTTGTCTTGCTAGGGTGGTTTGGCACCATTCCATGCACGTTTTCAGAACTTATGCTGTTGTCACATATCCATGCTTGTCACTCTTTAAGTGTGCTTAAGAGTCGCATCTTTGTGCTTTGATCCTTGAGCCAATCGGCATGCATGTTTGCCTTACCTTTTTATGCTTTTCATACCATCATTTTAGCACTAATGGCCACTGTTTGGGCATGACTGAGGTCTACCCTTTTGGTTTAAGTCCATTGAGTATGCTATGTATATTGCATTGAGTATGCCATATCGTTCATTGCATGTAGTATGCCATCCTACATTGCATTGTGCATGCCTCGTGGTTATTTGCATTGCGTATGCCAATTTCTTTTGCCTTGCATTGAGTATGCATGTCCCTAACAATTCTAATTTGCCGTTGTAGCATTGCATTGTGCATGCATGCATTAGCATTGTTCGCATATCATTGGCTTTGATAAGTTAATCGTGTCACATTGCATTGAGTATACCATGTAGTTGCATTTTTGCATGCTTAAGTCATATCGCATGTTTGCCATGCTTGTGTTGCATTGTTTTTTGGATTAAGTATTAATCTGAGCACGAGAAACGAGGGACATTTCATACTTCAAGTTATGAAACGTGCCTCAATTCTCGATCGTCAATGCTCTTGATGATGCATGATAGAGTTTTCGGCTTTATATGTTTGTTTGTGCATTCAGTTTACATTGAATTTGCACATGTCGGATCTTTGGCCATTGTAGACGTCCCCGAACGCCCCGAGAGGAACGAGTCCCCCATTCCGTTCGATATTGGGCTCACTACAGTTCAGGACTCTCAAATTGTCACAGTTCTAAATCTGAACCAAAGAGTCCAAATCCAGCAAATCGTTTTGAGAAAACAGATTTTGAAAGAAGTGCCAAACATGGACTGCTTTGCCAGATATAGAGTCACCACCTAAATATTTTATTTTGGGAAATTTAGGAAACCCTGACTCGTTGCCTAAGGCCACGTGTCCGTCATCACCAAAGTTGCCTCGGCTCGGGAACTTGGGTACGATTGGAGAAGGTCACTTCGTGAGCACCCCCGCTCGCACGATCAAAGATCGGCCTCTACTAACCATGATATCTATTTTTGAAAACATTATGTGTTCTTATTCCAGTTATTAGCCTAGATTTACTATGTGATGCGCACAGCATACAAGTATAGACTGGATCGCCTGAATTGGAACAAAACATTTCATGTTTTTTTGTTTGAAAATGGTTTGATGGTGCTATTTGTAAGTAGGCTAAGACGTGGATTTGCCACCCTTAGGTGGGCTTAGAAAACATGATTTTGCTACTATCTAGCGGGCTTAAAACTCACAATTAATGAATTGTTCCAATTCAAATAACCCAACCTTCACCCACAGGCATTCAGGCAGTTTATATCACATAAGCACTTAGCCTCATGGTAAGCATGCTATCATGGCATTCACTCACACGCATGCAAGGATGCTAAAGCGTAAAACTTACCGAGTACTCCAAGCCAAAACAGAAACTAATTAGAAATCCATGCATGATCCTAACTATACAGAAATGCCTAATGCAACACGTGCAAAAATGTGACTATAGTAGGCTCGGCTATTCTAAGATGGCAAATGATGATGCTACAGCTAACATGTATTCAACTTGGAATTGAAATACAAATGCAGTTAGTATGATGCGCCGAGCCCGGTGCATGCAAGATAGATGAATGAATGCAAACATGCTATCATACTGTATGCTAATTGAAACATGCCCTAATCTAACCATCATAAGCGGGTAAATAAAAGGGAGAAAGACGTGGGGTTGGAAGACATACATCACACACACGCACACTTATTACAATATTGCCCTCACGCAGAGGGTCCGAATAAATAATATACAGTCCCAAATGAATAATTACAGTCCAAATATGTACAAAACCCTAATTAATTAACAAATTAAATTAGGAAAGCAATAAATTGGCATGCAAGCCAGGGACTGCCTCAACTCTGCTCCGGATGATGGATGATGCATGCTTTAGTTGCCTTGTGCGGAAATCCACTGCGATGCCCCAATTACCCTCTGTTTGTAATTATTCTCGGGATGCGTGCCAAGCTTCGGAAGGCTGCTGATTTCTGATTTGCTGCAACAGAGAGCAACAAAGGGGCATGGCAAAGTATTTTCACATATGTATGCATGACTACTCTTCGGGGAGTGTAGTCCTCGATCCTCGTGCCACCAATCACGCATCTCGATGCATGATGGCCGGGGAGTCGAATTGCATGACTCAATATGGAATGAATGCACATGAAAACACAACAGGGCCTAGACTCCATCATGGATAATCCGGAGTGTCGGCGACCAGGAATTGAGATACTTTCCGTCACTCGGAGTACGAAACGTGCCTCGTTTTCTGTGCTCGGGCTAACTCCTATCCCAAGCACAATGCAATATGCATGACATGCATGAATGCAACTAATATACAACCTAGCATGCACAATGCTATGAAATGGCACACACGATGCACGAGGTAACATGGCATACACAATGCGCTAACATACAACCTAGCATACGCAATGCTATGAAATGAAATGACATACACAATGCACAATGGACTTACACCAACATGAGTGGACCTCAGCCACACTCACATCAGAGGCCATGAGATGAAAATGAAACACTCGAAATGCATGCACACATGCACGCAAACCGAGGACCGACCCTAAGGCACAAATGCCACTCTAACAAGACATGGCAAGGCATGGAATATGACATATAAGCATGCAAGTTTCAGCACTGAAATGCGATGCAAAATGATCCCGAAACATGGAAACATGGCACCCGATACATGGAATGTGACCCGAAACATGAAATTAGGTACATGGAATGACCTATGGCTATGCAAAGCATGCATTATTTGAACATGAAGTGTGAATACAGAATCAAGAAAGTCCCAAAACAAGCATATTTACAGTTTTAAGCAAGGCCAAAAAGTGAACACAAATAGGGCTAGGTTAACATGCAAAAATGGCCCCAAAAAAGAGATAATGAAGCAAGTAGCAGCTTCTGGCCCTAAATGGCCGAGATCCCTTCAACAAAGTTGAAGAGGGGCTCCAAATGAAGCACTTTAGAGTTTACAATAAGCCACGAAAACGAACACAAGTATTGCTAAACTATTATGCAAGAAATGGGCCAAAAGGGAGACAAAGAAGCAAGTGATGGTTTCTGGCCTCAAAAAGAGGAGGGCCCTTCAACAAAGTTGAAGAGGGGCCCAAAACATGGTGTTTTACAGTTAGTGACCAAACCCAAAACAGTGCGCATGCAAGCTTAAAATACTATGCAAAATAAGGCCTAAAAAGAGGTTTAAACACAAAGAGCAAAAATGGAACTTCAAAAAGAAAAGGTCCCTTGATCAAACATGAAGAGGGAGTCAAAATAAGGCAATTTACAGTTCGGACTAGAGCCCAAAAATACAAGCACAAGGGGCTAACAAAACATGCAAAAATAAGGCCAAAAGAGGGATAAAGAGGCAAGTGACAAAAGAAAGCCTCAAACAGTGAAGAGCCCTTCAACAATGTTGAATAAGGGCTCAAAATAAGCCACTTTACAGTTTAAAATCAAGCTCAAAACAGTTTACAAATAGGCCTAAAATATTATGCAAGAAAAAGGCATACAAGAGAGGTAAAGAAGCAAGTGTAAAAAGGAAGCCTCAAATAGGGAGAGGCCCTTAAACAAACATGAAAAGGAGCTTAAAATAATTCTATTTTAAGTTAGGATCGGAGCCCAAATATGCAAGCAAGTATGGCTAATATATTGAGCAAAATAAGGCAAGAAAGAGGGAGGAGAAGACTTACCCTTGAAGAGCAAATCTTTGAGAACTCTTGGACCAAGTTTGGTGGCTCCTTAGCTCAGGAAAACAGCTCCAAGTGGCTGGAATGGATGGTGGTGGTGTGGTGCTAGGTGGTGGTGTAGAAATGGTGTAGGGTTTGGGAGGTTTTGAGGGTTGGAGTGTAAAGAGAGAGAGATACAATGCAAGAGCCTTAAAGCAAATTTTTGTAACCCTGAAAACACAGCTGGGGGGCTTGGATATATAGGCAAAAGAGGGGGGAAAAAAGGGGGGGAATGGAATTCAAGTTTCCCCCCAAAAGTTGGCCCCTTCGGATACAAAATCTAGGGGGAAACAGAGGGCATTTCTGTAAAGTACCTGGAGAGAGGATCATGGCCGGCCGGTTTCCTAGGGTTTAGGTGGCCGGTTGGCCTTCCCCATGGCCGGTCGGCCAAGGGTCAAAAGGGTCAATGAAGATTAATGGCCGGCCATGCCAAAAAGCGGGCCTCTCATGTGTGCACAACATAACCATGTGGTCAAAAACTGGAGAGAATGAACCAGGAGAGAGAAAAGGCCACTTTTAGGAGGGGTTCAAAAGGGTCACACAGAATTACTGGCCGGCCATATGATATTGGTGGCCTTCCAGGTGTGTACAACACAAATATGTGGTTTGGGGCAACAAAAAGTGGCCTTAGGGTGGTCAACATTGGCCTTCAAGTGGGAAAAACGGGCGACGGAGGGCGATGGAGGAATAAAACTAGTTGTCTGAACAATTACTGACTTCCCACCCTTCTACGGCCTTTCTAACAATGAAACAGAGGTCCCTGCCAAAAATGAACTCAAACCGATGCAAAATGGAGGTTCGGGGGCCGAAACACGCAGCCCGAGGACCCAAAAACTGACTGTTAGGCACCGGAAGTGGTGTTCGACCACGAAGTTGGTCTCTCGAGCCTCAGTGTCCCTCAAAAGGGAGCAAATAAGGTGCATGTCAAAAACCGGAGCAAACGGAGGTGGTTAAGCGGTCCCAAACCGAGGCACACGGCCAACGGCTCTGAAAAATCAGAAATCGGGCTCCAAACGGGAAAAATGGCCTACGACCACGAAACGTAGCCTACGGCCACTGAGAGATGATCTACGAGACCTCTTCCTCCCTTTGGGAATAGAAACAGAGAAAATCGAGCCTGGTTCGCGAACCGAGACAAAGCATGCAAGAGCCCCGAAGTCCGGAGGCAAGGCTCGCAGCCGAAACTTTAAAACCTCAGAACGAGCACAATATGCAACATCACCAAGCGCTCAATCGGTGACGTCTGGGTCTTAAGGTCGGTCAAAAATGGGGTGTCTACAGTTGCCCCTCTTTGACAGAACTCGGAAGTCACAAGTGACGGGAGTGAATGTCAAAGCCCAGAGACGACCCATTTTTGACAAGGCCGAAGACTTAGACAAACTCATGCAAATGCGGCAAGCTGTAATGAAGCACGTATTCGTAAATAGATGCAACAGTTTTAAGCAAGAATGCAAAGCAACAACTACATTTCATGCAGTTAGGAATGCAGAGAATTATTCAATTCTCGTCGCGTCTCACACGGAGAAGATACGACACCTGCGTGATTCGTCTGGTCACACCAGCTTCAAATGAACCGTACATACAATATCGTGCCTGCAAAATAAAGAAACTCAACAAGCACAACATATCTAACAACAAATGTTCAATGTGATATCAAATGCAGACAATCGCAGTGTTGATGGAAAAATGCATCGCAATGCGGGAAGAAACGCGCGTGACAACGCGAGTTTAAGCACGGAGGCTCGGTGATATCAAAGAGACATGCATAACAATGCAAGTATGTGCATGAGAATGCAAGTTACGTGCATGGGAATGCAAGTTATGTGCATGATAATGCAAAACAAGCGTAAACCAGGATGTATGTTTGTCACAAAACAACGAGCAAGGAAATGCACGTTTTGGCGAGGGCGACTCGATCGCGGCCTCCGATTCACCTCCCGGAGAGGTTACAACATGTTCAAAAGGATATATCTAACTTTTGATGTGTAATGATGAGACACGCATCGGAAGTTGAAGCTGAGGTTCCGGCGGAGCGATTTCACGACAGAAAGTGCACTTCTCTTGTACTTTTTCACGTCCTGGGGACTCCAATCCTCCCCAAAATTTGCAGGGACCTTGGGGGGCATGTGGGGAACACCACCGGCCATCTTTATTGGGAGAGGGAGGCCATCGGCCAGTTTTTGAAAAGAGAATGGCCGACCTGCCAGAAAAAGTGGCCGGCCGGCCACTTTGCCAAATTCGGGGCAATTTTGTACTTTCACCCTCTTTTCTTTAAATCCGCTCATCCAAACACTTTGTGCTCACAAGTGCAGCTCCAAAATCATCTCCTCTAGCTTCCCAAACCATTTTCTTCCTCAGATCTGTGCTCTATACGCGTTTTCCAACGTCCCACGCAAGTTGTTTTTGCGAAATCTTTCAGTTTTAAGCACTTTGAACCGATTAAATTTTGATTTCGGGGCTTCTTTTCTCATTTTCGCCACTTGAGGTGAGTTTGTCTCAATATTTGGAAGATTTTCTCGGGAGTTGACTTTTGTTGACTTTTTCATTTCCCGAGAGTTGACTTTTGTTGACTTTTTTCAATTTTGGCTCATTTTGGCTCATTTTTGCCCCTTTAGCAGATTTTCTGAAATGGCTGGTCATTTCCCCCACGGTGGAGGTCCTCCAGACGTCGGAGGTGATCCCGATATCATGGCTCTGCCTCCGAGGGTTCGACCCTTCATACTCGAGAGGTACGACCCACCGGCACATATTCTTCCGCGGGCTGTTTTCTATCACTTCACCGATTTCGACGAGCGAGCACCCGTGGATCTCCTTCTGCGGGAGCCAGAGTATCACCTCTCCCATGAGGCACGAGAGGTATTTACTTCGTTCTTACCTTTTCTGTAACATATTATGAATTTTCATGCATTCTGTTTGTACTCTGAACACACGGTTCAATCACTTGAATTCCTGAACACTCAGCCCATAAATTGATTGTGAACACACGGCACACATCGGTTGAGGGTTGAACACGCAGCCCACACACTGATTTTCTGAATACATAATCCGAATTGAAGGTGAACACGCAGCACACACTGATTGAGAGTTGAACACGCAGCCCAAAACACCGATTTTTTGAACACACAGCCCAAATTGAAGGTGAACACGCATCACACACTGATTGAGAGTTGAACACGCAGCCCAAAACACTGATTTTCTGAACACGCAGCCCAAATTGAAGGTGAACACGTAGCACACATTGATTGAGAGTTGAACACGCAGCACAAAACACTGATTTTCGGAACACACAGCCCAAATTGAAGGTGAACACGCAGCACACACTGATTGAGAGTTGAACACGCAGCCCAAACACTGATTTTCTGAACACACAGCCCAAATTGAAGGTGAACACGCAGCACACACCGATTGAGAGTTGAACACGCAGCCCAAACACTGATTTTCTGAACTCACAGCCCAAATTGAAGGTGAACATGCAGCACACACTGATTGAAAGTTGA
Organism: Camellia sinensis; assembly: GCF_004153795.1. Taxonomy (NCBI): domain Eukaryota; kingdom Viridiplantae; phylum Streptophyta; class Magnoliopsida; order Ericales; family Theaceae; genus Camellia; species Camellia sinensis. Next base: position 295,494 of record NW_021026654.1, read on the forward strand.
ACACGCAGCCCAAACATAGATTTTTTGAACACACAGCCCAAATTGAAGGTGAACACACAGCACACACTGATTGAGAGTTGAACACGCAACCCAAACACTGATTTTCTGAACACACAGCCCAAATTGAAGGTGAACACGCACCACACACTGATTGAGAGTTGAACACATAGCCCAAAACACTGATTTTCTGAACACACAGCCCAAATTGAAGGTGAACACACAACACACACTGATTGAGAGTTAAACACGCAGCCCAAAACACTGATTTTCTGAACACATAGCACAAATTGAAGTTGAACACGCAGCACACATTGATTGAGAGTTGAACACGCAGCCCAAACACTGATTTTCTGAACACACAGCCCAAATTGAAGGTGAACACGCAGCACACACCGATTCTGAACACGCGGCTCACTTACTTTACTTGGCACGCAGCCTATTCATTTTATTTGCACGCAGCTTATTCATTTTATGCTGAAACATGTATTCATTCTGAATGCAGGTGACTTCTCGCACTGTGCGGGGATATGGCTCTACCGCGGTGAGAGATTGGTACACCGAGCTCCCGGAGGCTGTTCGGGATTTGGTTGACTTGGCGGGGTTTGGGCCCTTCTGTACTGGGCTATCTCGTTGTCCTGGCAGGAGGACGTTGATGGCCGCCTTGGTCGAGAGATGGTGGGACACCACCAACTCCTTCCATTTTTCTGCCACGGGGGACTTGACTATGACCCCGTTTGACTTTGCCGTACTGGCTGGCCTTGACGTGGTAGGTTGGCCCATCCCTTACGACGAGGACATAGGCCAGTGGGAGGCTGCTTGGATATATTTGCTGGGGGTTCGCCCGCCTGTTGATAGACCTTCGGGGAGAGTCCGATACACCCGGTTCTCTTCCCATTTTCGACGGGTGGAGATGGAGGCTGGGACTCCTGAGGAGGCAGTACAGTATGCCCACGGCTTTCTGATGTTCCTCTTCGGGACCACTTTGTTTGCCGATCGGGGGAACACTATTGGGCTTTATTTGTTGAGTGCTTTGGTGCACCTGTCACAGGTCAGACGGTATGACTGGGGTGGCGCCGGCTTGGCTACCCTTTATTGCTACATGAGCGCGACCTCCCGCGGACGGGGGGACTTACTTGGCGGTTATTGGAGGGCCTGGGAGGTACTTTCTGCCTTCTTGATTTACATTTCTGCTCCTCATTACCTGCACATTGCACACACGGTGCACTTTATACTCTGTATCGTGCATTTTGCCCTCAGCACTTTGTATTCTGCTTTGTTTTCCACAGTTGTGGGTCTATGTGTATTTCTCGATATTGGCCCTGGAGTTGGTGGTAGAGGGACCTCTCGTGACCCCGTACTCACTTGTATTTGAAGGCCAGCACCGGTCAAGACCTCGGCAATCTCTCCTTTATCTGCAGCAGTACTTCGACACGGTGCGGTCGACGAAGGTATTTCAGAACTCTCAGTTCTTTCTATTTTCATCTTTGATTTGTCCTGTACATTTTCGATTTCTGCTTGGTTTATGCGTCTGTTATCCGTAGATTACATGGCAGCCCTGGGTGCCTTTAGGTGAAGGTCTCCGATTCCAGTTTGCCGGAGGGTGGGGTGCCTCTTGGTATAGGATCTTGTTCGAAGGGCCAGTTGGTAGGGCCTGGTTTTTGGGGGACCGCTTCTTGCGTCAGGTCTGGGGGTACACTTCTCAGGACCCTCCCTCAGCACCCCCAGTCGATATGCGGATTGCTGATAGGCTCTCTTCCCGGGATGTTGTTAGTGCTATACTGGGTACTGATGCCTTGCTACATCTTGAGGAGGGGGATTACGCTACTTATCGTCACATATACCTGATGCCTCCATTGACGGGAGTTCGTACTCCGACGATGAGGCCTGCTAGCATGCCATCTTTGATCTAGGCCCGGGCTCGGGCTGTAGACGCCCCTTCCACCAGCAGGGCAGGTACATCTAGAGGTGGGGGTGGATTGGTTCCCCCGATTCCTCCGACTTATCTTCATCCTGGATGGCCGGACATGCCGACCGAGTTGATGGGGTGGCAATATGGGACTACCTCTCCGATTTCGATCCCGATAGAGCGTCCGATGCCCGGCCATCGATATGTCAGAGACCCCGACTCACCACCGGTATGTTTTACGGCTTTGATTCATTACTCAGATACTTGGGCGTTCATTCCTGTACTGATACCCTTGCCTTTGCATCTACAGCCCCCTGTTGAGTACATGGATCAGGTGCTCGAGATGGTAGCCTCACTTGAGGGGATGGTCCTGCGGAGGGAGGCGCAGTTGTCCATCATGGGCTTCCGAGTACCCTTTAGTTTTCTGGCATTTATCATACTTCTAATGATATGCTGATTTCTACTGCATTGATAGGCTACTTGTGTAGAGCACATCTGACACACACCTCACTTTTACATTGTGTTTACATGTACCCACTTCATGTAGTTTTCTTGTATCTGCATCTGATGTACATATTTGGACTGATGTATTTAAATTGAACTTTTTATTCTCAGATGCCCCCGGTATATGCTCAGTCGCAGGCCGGGCCATCTGGGCCTTCTCGGGGAGGTGGACCATCCGGGCCTTTTCGAGGAGCTGGGCCATCCAGGCCTTTTCGAGGAGCTGGAGGGGGGGGTCGTCTCATAGACGCAGAGCACACATTGTAGAGGAGGAGCCCGGTGAGGATGAGGAGGAGGAGGCTGCAGATCGTCAGTCGGAGACATCTACTGACAGAGAGGACGGCTCCGGTCATGGTTCCAAGAGTGGAGGCGAGGCTGAGGGGGATCCCGAGGATGACGACTCCGATTCAAATGATGATGATGGCGATGGTGGCGGAGAGTCTATTCCGCAGAAGAGGGCGAAGAGGGCCTCTTATTCCTGCTCTTGAGAGCACAGATGCGGCTGTTTCCTGTTTTATTTATCTTTTTGCTAGTAGTTTGTAGCACATTGTACATTATCGGGTAGTTTTATTCTTTGTAAAACTTGTGCCTTAGCCTGTAAAATGTTGTAACAAGCGAGGCACGATGGAATGAAACAGCTTTTGAAAAAAAAAAGTGTTGTATTTTAAACTCTTAGCATCATATCGCATCATTTTGCACCATAATGAGATTGAATGGAAATGTGCATTGTGCATTTTGCCCAGTCAGGTAGTGAACCGACACAACAACTTAACTTTCTAAGATATAACAAAACCTTAGCAAGTTTACAACTCGATAAGCAAAACACAATAGTGTTGACAACTCAATAAACAAGACTCAAACAAAATTTGCTTAAACAAAGAGTAACAACTCAAAAACACGAAACACGACAGCTCGACAAACAACTCAATAAGCAAAACGACAACTCGATAAACAAAACAACAACTCGATAAACAAAACTTAACAAAACAAAGTGCACTTCGGACGATCTGGGCAACAGAACGCATCCGAAACAGAGGGAAATAGAGGCCTTTGACACACCCGTTGCATGGAAATGCTTGAAACTTTCTCTTGGAGGGTAAAACAGGGCCAAAGACACACATTGGAGCATGGCCGGCTACTTTTGGGAGCCGGCCGGCCAGATTTATTGCAAAGGGGAGGCCATCGGCCAGGTTTTGAAAAAAGAAATGGCCGGTCTGCCAGAAAAGGTGGCCGGCCGACCACTCAGCTCAGCAACCATCAAATTTCTGACACTTGTCCCCCGAATAGTGTCTTTTCCTCTTTAAAAGCCTTAGCTCCGTGGTTCATTCAATTCATCTTAGTTTTGCACAAAAATGGAGGCGTTTCTCGTTGAAAATCTCACAGCTTGGATCGCTTCTCTAGATGGTTCGAAAAAGTTGAACTTCCGGGGTTTCGACTTGAATGCACTGTTCGCGCTGAGTCGTACTCCGCTGCACCTTCCTTTCCTCGATGCTGCGGCGAGGTTTTGGAACCCGGTGACGCATGTCTTTAGCTTTGGCGGGCAAGAGGTATGTCCAACTTTTGAAGATTTTCAAGTTTTGATGGAATCTGAATGTCATGAAGAGATCTTGCCCCACTTCCGCTTTGGCCACGCCCAATCTTTAGGGTGGATGTGTGGACTCACCGCGCAGGACGCTCGGTCTCTGATCTGTAATGGGGAACTGGATATCCTCGGTTTGATTCATCGCTTTTCTGACGCTGGTGACTGCAGCAACCATTATTGGCAAGGTTTCTGGCAACACGCCCTTTGCTTGTGCCTGCTGTCTCACTTTCTACTTTCCCCGGGCTTTGGCGGATTTAGCATTCGTCTGATTGAAGTTGCTCCAGGCTTGAAAGAAGGAAAGAGCTGCATCGCCATGACCTTGGCCGAGACACTGATGGGCTTGGATGCTATCCATTGCCGGGAGACAATTAGATTTGCTGGAAGTCCACTGCTGCTGCAGGTAATGTTTCCCACCCAATCTTACATATGTATTTGCTCACATCACTCGGCCCTCAGGCTCGGTTTTTCTCACAAAAACCCTTTTCTCACTTTTCTCTCACCGTACATCTCTCTATTCTTTATTCTCTTATTTTTCATCCCTCCCCAGGTATGGTTGATGGACAAATTGCAGGTTGTGCACTCTTGCCCAGCCTACTCAGCTCGAGGTTATTTCTTTCGACAGCGCCTAGTCGATGCCCCTGATGAAAGGTGGTGGTTTGACTGGACGGGCAATTTGTCTGCAGGTCGCATTGCTTGGCGTTGTCCTTGGCTCAATCTCCCGGCAATGAGCTATAGAATGTCCCGGTAGATCGGGATCCAGTTGATTGGTCTGACCCACTGTGTGTTCTACTTTCCGTTCCGATTCCTGCCCCAGTTCGGTCATGATCAGATTTGCCCGCCAGAGGTGATTGAGTACCCGGCTGCTTTCCCGGTCTGAGGTGCACAGGTTGCACGATATGCCACAGCATGGAGGACTAGAGAGCTCCTGGCCCCTACTCCCACTTTCAGTTGCACTTTGTCTGACGAGTGTTGGGACTGGCTTAATGAGGAGGCACAGGTCGGGCCCAGCTTGGCATCAGAGGCTTCGACCAGCTCTGGGAGGGGGCGCAGGGATACTTGACTTGACTATGCCCCAGATTTATTGCTTTATTAGTACTTTCAAGTTTTCTTTATGAATGTAATAAAAAGCAACTTCGATTGTATGCAAGAGTAGGAGAACTCTGTTTTGAAATTAGTGAAATTGAAGGTTGTGGTACTGGAAATTTTCTGCTTTGGTCCCAAAATGGTCTTAGTTGTAAAGAGATTAATTTGAACAAAGTCAACTTTTATTAAAACTTTTCAAAACCATTTTCGATATGGATCAGAACTGGACACGCCTAAGATCTGTCACTGAGATACACAACCCCGGATCCTAGCAACTGGAAAGTTGCCTCTAGTCTGAATAGTACCGTGACACCGTGTGGCAACAGAAAGTTGCCCCTAGTCTGAATAGCACTGCACCGGAGATTGCGATAAATGCTGATGGATAAAGATGACTGAGATGGTCAAAATGGACAAAGTTGATTGGGGAAAAGTTTATGGCTGAACTTTAGGATGAAGTTGCCTACGTATCCCAAAGATGGGAATCAAGCCTTACGTAGTTCAGGCTTAGGTTCACTCGAGTATTTTCACTCTCCTTTTACGCTCTAACTTTTGCCAAGGTCGCCCTTTGCGGGTTTTCAACCTTGCGAGCTTAGTTTTTATATTTTCCACTTTTTTGTCCTCTAACTTTTGCCTAGGTCGCCCTTTCGGGTTTTCGGCCTAGCGAGCCTCTCAGGGGTAATATTTTTTCAACTTGTCCATGTTGATCGGTTGGGAAAATTCCAGGCCATCTAGGTCCATCAGAACCACAGCTCCACCTGACCAGATAGCTTTGATGATATAGGGACCAGTCCAATTAGGTCTGAACTTGCCCCTTGGGTCGTGGAAGGGAGCTCGGTTGTCCTTGAGCACCAAATCTCCTTCCTTTAGATTCCTGGACTTAACTTTCTTGTTGAAAGCCCGGGCAATTCTGCGTTGATAACCTTGAACATGGTACAGTGCTTTCAATCTTCTCTCATCAAAGAGCATGAGTTCCTCGAACCTGCTCTGCTGCCAATCTGCTTCGACTATTTGACACTCAGCTAACACTTGTAATGACGGAACTTCAATCTCGATAGGTAGAACGGCCTCCATCCCATAAACCAATGAATATGGAGTTGCTCCGGCAGAAGTTCTAATTGAAGTCCTGTAGCCCCACAGAGCAAATGACAGCTTATCTGGCCAATCCCGGTAGGTTTCGACCATCTTCTGCAGTATGTGTTTGATATTCTTGTTGGCGGCCTCGACCGCTTCGTTGGCTTGCGGCTGGTATGTGGATGACTTATGGAAAGCCATGTTGTATTTCTCCAACAAGTCAATGACTTCCTTCTTAAAGTGGGAACCATTATCTGAAATGACCTCGTTTGGGACCCCATAGCGACAGATGATGTTGTTTCTAATAAACTTTGCAACGTGCGACGCCTTCAACACCGCATACGATTGGGCCTCGACCCACTTCGTGAAATAATCTATTGCAACCAGGATGAACTCATGTCCATTCGACCCCTTCGGAGTGACAGCCCCGATCACATCGATTCCCAAACTGAAAATGGCCATGGCGAAGTCATGTTGTACAACTTTGACAGTGGGATATTCATGCGATTTGCATGGATCTGACATTTGTGGCATCGCCGAACAAAACCGATACAATCCTCCTCCATGGTGGACCAGTAGTAACCCTGTCTGAGGATCTTCCGTGCTAGCATTACTCCGTTCATATGTGCACCGCATTCTCCTCCATGGATAGCCTTCATCAGGCACTTCGATTCCTCGGCTTCAACACACAACTTATGCATTCCCAAATGACCTCTCTTATACCGTTTACCCCCACAGATGATGAATTGAATGGCCATTCTTCTTATCGCCCTTTTATCCTTGGCATTTACCCCTGGCGGGTATGCTTCCTTTTCCAAGAAATTCCAAATGTCGTAATACCAGGGGTTTTTGTCCTGAACCTCATCTATAGCAGGCATCGACTCATAGGCTGGCGCAAATTTCTGGTCAATGACGACTGGACGCATCCGGATTCCAAACGGGACGTCTATCATGGAAGATAGAGTTGCTAAAGAATCTGCGAACCTGTTGTTCTCTCTTGGAAGATGAGCAAAGTTTAGCTTTTCAAACCGAGGGATTAGCAAGTCCAAGGTCTGATGGTACATCATCATCTTTTCTTCTTTGACTTTCCAGTCTCCGTTTGCTTGAGATACAACAAGGTTTGAATCCCCAATGACGTCCAACCATCTTGCCCCTAGTTCCAGGGCTGCTTCTAGACCGGCAATGCATGCCTCATATTCTGCTTCGTTGTTCGGACTAGGAGTCAAGAGTTTGAAGGCTAGAGGGATACGGGAATTGTCGGGCGCTATCAGCAACACCCCTATCCCATACCCGTACTGATTTTGACGCTCTGTCAAAGTACATCGCTCCAATACTCGTCGTCGATTGAAAAATGGCTTCATCTGGGGAAAAGTATTACAACTGCTTCACCTCCTTCCACTGGATGATCGGCTAAGAACTCTGCCACTGCTCTTCCTTGACTGACTGCGTGACATTGTTAGATGCGCCCGCGTGGGGGCCCCGCTGCTAACAGTTCGGACTCGATTTGTGTTCACGGTTCTTAATCTGAACCAAGAGTCCAAATCCGGCAAATCGTTGTTAGAAACAGATTTTTTGAAAAGAAGTGCCAAACATGGACTGCTTTGCCAGATACAGAGTCGCCACTAATATTTAAACGGGGGAATTTAGGAAACCCTGCTCGTGCCAAGGCCACGCTTCCGTCATTACCGGAGTTGTCTCGGCTCGGGAGCTTGGGTACGATTGGGGAAGGTCAGCTATGAGCACCCGCTCTCGCCCGGTCCGAAGACCGGCCTCTACTAACCGTGATATCCGATTTTGAAAACGTTATGTGTTCTTATCCCGATTATTAGCCTAGAATTACTACGGTATGCGCACGGCAAACAAGTATAGACTAGATTGCCTAATTTGGAAATAAACATTGCATATCCGTTTTGTCTTGAAAAACACTTTGGAATTTGCTACTCGCAAGTAGGCTAAAATACGGATTTTAACGAGTGTTTCCAACTCAGGCAATCCAACCTTCACCCACAGGCATTGAAACAGTTTATCACATAAGCATCTAGCCACATGGTAAACATGCTGTTATGATAGCATTCACACGCATGCGATATGCTAAAGCGTAAATGCTTACCGAGTACTCCGAGCCAAAACAATAAACTAGTTAGCCAACATGCATGGTCCTAGTTCATGTCAATTTGACTAATGCAACACATACGGGATGCAATTTAGAATAGGCTCGGCTAACCTAAACATGGCATGTGGAAATGCACAAGTAGCATGTATTCAATTTGGAATTGAAATACAAATGCAGGTAACATGATGTACCGAGCCCGGTGCATGTAGGAAAAATGTATGGATGCACGCATGCATAGCATAAGGTATGCTAATTTAAATATGCCCTAGTCTACCATCATAAGCAGGTAAATAAAAGGGAAGAAAGAAGTGGGGATTGGAAGACATACACACACTCACCCACACTTATTACAAATTTACCCTTGCTCGGAGGGACCGAAAGAATAGTACAGATAATTAACCTACAAGCTAATTAATTATTACAAATCACCTAATTAGTTAACAAATTAACTAAGTTAGGAAAAACAGTAAACCGCCTCGGGAAGAGAGCTCGATGCAATACATGCTTGGTCTTGCTCGGGAATTCACTGCCATGCGCAATCTGCCTCTGTTTTCCCTGCTCTGCTCCTCTGAAGACTGTCAAAGCCTCAGAGTTGCTTCTCTGGACATTGGGAGACACCACCTGCTGAGTAGAATGGTCGCCGACAGTGGTATGGTGGTCATCAGCACATAATGAATCCATCGGCTTCAGGTTTACTGCCGGTCGGCAGTTTATGAAGTCGGTCGGCAGAGAATGCCTGCAGAACCTGTTTGACAGTAGCAGAGGACAGGACTTTGCATGGCAATACAATTCAAGCCATATATGCACCAATCATGTTCCTTATCATGTGAGTGAGTGAAAGGGACATGCTCCTTGGTTCTCGGACCATCAATCGCGCATTTCCATGCGTGATGGCCCAAGGGACCAAGTGTGCACATTTTGATGTCATATGCAATGCAAACGAACAAACAAAGGGGCTTCAACCTCCATCATGACTTGGTCAAGAGGTAGAGCACGCATGCCAATGCAATGCGACCCTAATCATGTGAGCTAGCATGCATCATGAACATACAAGCAAATGATGCTCCCTAGGTACATTAGACTAGACAAACAAGCATACAAGCATACCACAACTATGCAAACTACTTGGAGCATGCAAGGTGTGATCTAATCATGCAACATGCTAGTAAATTGACCATGGGAATGCATGCCAAATGCAAGTGATTTCAAGCATGCAATATATGCAACCAAAGCATGCAAACATGGGATGATGCAACAACACTTGAATGGCATGCAAGGGACGGACTTACACTAATTGGACGGCTCTAAGTTAGGTCCAAAACAGTGGCCAAAGTGCCCAAAATGAAGGACTAAAACACACACACACACACATGCATGCGAATATGGTCCAATTCTTAAGGCCCACCAAAGAAGCATTGAATTACACTTAGTGCAACCACACATGGCATGAATTAAATGACTAAAAACAGAATTTTAGCATATTAAAACAAGGCCTAAAGATCACTTAGATGGCATCCAAATGTCCTAAATTCAAAGGCATGCACAAATATCAAAACATGGTGCATATAACAGAAGCTCATAAGGCATCAAAGAGACAACCAAGGCAAGCATACAAGCATGTTAAAGGGGACTGAAATGGTGCTACAAATGATGCCAAACCATTAAATCAAAGCAAGTAATGCATGCTATACATTCACCTACTTAAGGCCAACAAGCCAAAAATGCCTATGCAATGCATGCCATGGCCGACCCAAACAACTATGGATAGACCTTAAACATGGCAAAATAAGCATGAAAGATTCACAAGGCTAAGCCTAAAACATGCTAGAACAAGGGTTTACAACCTAAGGCATATTAAGGCAACAAAGTGGCATTACAAGGTAGGTATGCTAAGCATGCATGGTGTACCAAAACCAACAAAAAACAGAGGCATATTATGACATAATAGGCACAAAAAACAGCCAAGGCATGGTCAACAAGAAGCCTAGCTAGGTGCTCCCTCAAGAGGCCAAAAATGGTCCATTTCAAGGACAACAAGGAGAGGGGGTGGCCCTCTCCTTCCTAGGACCTCAAGGCACCATCCTCACCTCTAAAATCTCTCAAGATTTCAGTGGTGAGGAGGCCCAAACACTAAGGTCTCGGAGCGTACACAAAATAGCACAAAATGGAGCCTTACAAGGCTTAGGAGGGGTCAAACAACCTCACACAACAAAATACCCTAAATAAACTATTTAGAGGGCCTAAAAACAGAACTTTTTTGTATTATACACTAAGCACAAAAACAATTCTAAGATAGGCAAAACAAGTATGCAAGAATGGGGAATAAAGGGACTAGTTTCTTACCCTTGAAGACCCCTTCAACAATGGTAGACCAGCAGTTTCTTTTAGGTTGAAACCGGCTTCAAAACCTCAAAAACAACCCTCAAGAGGTCTCAGCTCCAAGGGATGGTGTAATGGTGGGTGCTTGTGAGCAAAAGAAAGACAAAACACACACACTAAGGCTAAATGAGAAAGAGGTATAGAGATAGAATATATATCAAAGCCTAAACCTAAAACCAGAGCTCTCACAATGTTTTTCTCTCTCAAGTGTCTAACCTAGAGCCAAGAGAGGAGGGCTCCTCTTATAGAGGAGCCAATCTTGTAAAGCTTACAAGGTAAGCTAACAAGAAGTCCATCCCCCCATGCACGTGTATGGAGGGGAACAAAATGACATACAACTGTCTTAAAATATCTGCGAAAGCAGATGAACAGTAGTCGGCTGCTCAAAATTGCCATTTTGTCAAAATTGAGTGCCGACCGGCAACAAAGAATGCCGACCGGCAATTTACATTGCCGATGGCATCGAAACACCAGCCGGTGGCCTCTGGCCCTGGCCGGTGATGTGTGGGGATGCCTCAAAAGGTATTCCCTGCCTTTTCGAGGCAAAACACAAGTTTTTGGTGCAAAACCAGACACTAAACAGTCGAGTTCGGAGATCCTGAGGCAAGGCGCGTAGCCGAGACCTCCGGGAACTCCAAACGAACACAAACAAGGGTAATCACCAAGTGTTCCAATGGTGACGTCCAAGTCTTGAGGACGGTCAAAAATGGGGTGTCTACAGTTGCCCCTCTTTGACAGAACTCGAAAGTCATAACAATGACGGGAGTGAATGTCAAAGCCCAGAGACGACCCATTTTTGACAAGGCCGAAGACTTAGACAAACATGCAAGACAAACAAGGTATGCGCCCGAAGGCAGGGGCAAAATGCAAGACAATGCACGAAGCCGAGCATAACTTATGATCATGCGAAGAAAAGCTGTAACGGAGCACATATGCAACAGTTTTAAGCTAGCATACACCAAACCACACTACAATGCGGAAAGGATGTAACAGAATTATGCAATTCTTGATACGTCTCGCTCGGAGGATACAATACCTGTGCGGCTTGCCTGGTTGCACCAGCCTCAAATGAACCGTACATACAATATCGTGCCTGTAAAGAAAACAACTCAATAGGTACGATGTTGTTAGCAACATGCATGACAATGCAAAAATGGATGCAAAATAATTTGCAATATATACAAAACAATGTACAAACAATGCAAATAAAGATGCAATGGAATTGAAACAATGCAAACTATATGCAAAGCAATTGAATCATGATCCAATCATGAGCAGTTCGAAACCACGCCTATTTCAAATAGATTGATGGAGGTAACGAGTCCATCTACCATAGAACGGTCCACTGAACTATGAGTAATGTAGACGGACACAGGAACAAGTATTGGGGGGGATTGACATAAGTGGGGAAACGATCCGCTGGGGAAAGGACTACGATCCTAATGTCGGATGCAAAAAAATTACGCTACAATGTAATATATAATGAAAATGCTGGGGAAATGGCAATGGATATGACACGCAGGCCAAACCAAATCTCGCCTAGGCAAGGCATGTACACATACAAGCCATGTTTAACATAGAACGGTCCACTGAACTATGTTTCGACACGAGAAGTATGGGCACATACCAGACCAAGCTCAACATGGAAAGGCGTGAGCCATAAAGCTACAATGCAATATACACTACATGCAATGGAATGGAAATGCGATACAATGGATATGGCCTTCGGGCCAAACCAAATCTTGCCTAGGCAAAGCATGTACACGTACAAGCCGCGTCTAACATAGAACGGTCCACTGAACTATGTTTTGACGTGAGAAGTACGGGCACATACCAGACCAAGCTCAATCATGGAAAGGCGCAAGCCATAGATGGAAGGTGATGCAGTAAATGCATGCAAACTACAATGCAATATCTACAAATATGCAATGGAATGGATACTTACAAACATGCATGACAATGCGGTATGCACTATGTTCTAATGATGCATGACAATGCAACTATTTATGATGATGCATGACAATGCATGTGTGTTTTTTTTTTGTGTTTTTGAAATGCAAATGATGTATAAAATGCATGTTACATGGAATGCGCGACAACACGCGGCTTTAAGATGCACGACAATGCAACTTATCAAAAGCCGTTCGGGCACGACAAACACCGAAGCACTTGCACCTTCAGAGGATTTAGGGTCTCCTAGACCGTACAATACCTGTGCGGCACGTCTGGTTGCACCAGCCTCAAATGAACCGTACATACAATATCGTGCCTGCAGAGAAAACAAACTTAACAGGTACGATGTGATTTACAATATGCATATTAATGTATTTGAAAATGCGCGACAACGCAAAGCAAGTGGGAAGCATAACGATGCTGTGAGAGCACATACATGTAAGTGGAGTACGCGGTCTACGCAGGCAACAAAATCGATCGTAAGCATGCGGTCCACGCAAGTAATGATATTGAACGTAAGCATGCGGTCTATGCGAGTCATGGAATTGATTACAAATATGCGGTCTACGCAGGTAATGAAATTGAACAAATATGCGGTCTACGCAAGCAAAACATGCGGTCTACGCAGGTAATGAAATTGAACAATCACGCGGTCCACGCAAGCAAAACATGCGGTCTACGCAGGTAATGAAATTGAACAATCATGCGGTCTACGCAAGCAAAACATGCAGTCTACGCAGGTAATGAAATTGAACAATCACGGGGTCTACGCAAGCAAAACATGCGGTCTACTCACGTAATGAAATGATTGAGTGTATGTAAAATGCAGCGAGATGCGCAAAACCGCACGATGCGTCAGACAACGCGAGTGCACAAGACAGTACAATGCGCATGATAGCGCGATTGATTTGAAATGCACAAGACAGTGCGATAGGTTTGAAATGCACAAGGGGGCAACTTTTGAGTTTCGTAAAAGCCAAAAGGATACGGAAAGTATACACCTTGCAGGAATTTGAGTGCCACGCACAGAAGACACGACCCTAGGTCACAACGAAGGCCGGTTGAGTGTCGGGGATGCGCTGTTTTGCACTGTTTTGAGCAATGAAGGCCCTGAACCCCACAAATAACTCAAACAAGGGTGTAGGAGGCTCAAAAATCACTGTAGGAGACCACCGGATGTCCACCGGCCATCAAAATACATCACCGGCCGTCCATCAGCCATCATACAATTCCATCGGCACAATATTTTGCCGACCGGCAAAGAATGTGGCCGACTGGCAAAGAATTCCTGTATCGGGGTAGTACTGTCATTTCGGCACGGGTCTTTTAAAATAGGGTTTCTAACCCTATTTTCCTCACTCCTCCTTGGCCAAAAATCCTCCCCCTCTCTCTCTAGAGTGTTTTCCTCCCTTGATTCTCTCCTTTTCTTGCATTCTAGCTCCCATTTCGTCGTTCGATTCGTGATCTCCTTCGCGTTTCGGACATTTTCAACCGAACGAAACTTCCTTTCGGTGCTTCTTTCTTGATTTTTGCCGCTCGGGGCTTGTTTCCCTCGAGTTTTTCTCGATACCCGTGCCTTTTCCGCACTCTGGCTTTTTCGGCCTTTTCCGACCCTCTCGGGATTTGACTTTTTGTTGACTTTTCACCTTCTCGCCCGACTTTCCGCCTTCCGGCCATTTTCACCTTCTCTTCGAGATGGCAGACGATCTTCGACAGGACGGGGCTCCTCTAGAGCTCGAGATGGACCCTGAGGCCGAGCCCTTGCCACTTCATATCCGGCCATTTGATCCGGAGACCTACAGGCCTGCAGTTCATGAGATGCTCCCCGACGGACTACGCCAGTTCCGGAGCTTCGAGAGGCACGTGCCACGCGAGCTACTACTACGTGAGCCTACTTCCCACCTATCCTTCGGCGCTTCTGAGGTAACTTTCCTTCTCTGCTTTACTTTCTGCAATGTAGGATGCAAAACTGCCGTAGCTGGTTATGCTCTTTAACTGCTTAATTCTGATATGTTGTATACTGTAGTTGATTGTAAACATACGTGCAACTGATATCTGTTTGAGACTGACACATGCACACACACTGCACTGGCCTTGAATCACCCAAACACATGACGGATACTGTATTTTACTGCATACACACACTGGTACCCGGTATCTGCTTGAGTCTGAAAATATGCACGCATGCTATACTGTACTGAACTACCCAAACACGCTAACACATCACACGTTGTAGTTCACTGTAAGCACACCGGCACCCGATATTCGTTTGAATCTGTTAAAACTTGCACGCATGCTACATCTGCCCTGAACCACTCAAACACGTTGACACATCACACGTTGTAGTTCACTGTAAGCACACCGGCACCCGGTATTCGTTTGAATCCGAAAACATGCACACATGCTATATACCTACATGCTTCTTAGAACTGCATTTTGAATATTGCCTTGCAATTGTTGTTCTTGATTACAGGGGGATTCCCATACCATTCGCGGGTATGGGAACACCGGTGCTCGGGACTGGTACCTCGAGCTGCCAGATGCGGTTCGCGTCATCATCGACGAGGCCGGCTTTGGCATCTTCTATAGGGGGCTCTCTCAACTGACTACCTGCGGGCCCTTGCTTGCTGCTCTAGCGGAGAGGTGGTGGGATACCACCGACTCCTTCCATTTCTCCGTCGCAGGGGATATGACGATGACCCCTTACGACTTCTCGATGCTTACTGGCATTGGGGTAGGGGGTGATCCAATCCCCTTCGACACGGATATGGATGAGTGGGATGCTGCCCAGCTATACTTGCTTGGTACGCAGCCTCCCCTCGCTCGAGCGGGGTTCGTCAGGTATTCGTGGTTTGAGAGCCACTTTCGGGTTCAGCCGGCCTTGGTAGAGGAGGCGCAGATGTCCCTAGAGGAGGTGGACCAGTATGCACGGGGCTTCATCATGTTCCTCTTCGGGACGACTCTCTTCACCGATCGGGCGAACACTGTGCCCTTATGCCTGTTGAGCGCGCTGGTGGACGTCAGGCAGATCCGCCATTATGACTGGGGCGGCGCCGCTCTGGCCACATTGTATGGTTATATGAGCTCTTCTTCCCGCCTCAGCAGACAACTCTTTGGTGGCTACTGGCGAGCATGGGAGGTACGTCTTCTTCCTATTTTACATTCCTGTCTTCTGCTTTCTGTATTCTATATACTGCACATATACTGTACACTGCCCCACACTGACTGTACACTGCACACCCGGCACACATATACTCTGTTTTACACTGACTGCACACTGCACACACTGCACACTCTGCACAATGCACTGCACAACACATGGTTCTGCCATTTCTGCTTTATTTTGTATTCTGCCTTATCCGATAGTCATACTGATATCTGTTTTGCAGTTGTGGGTGTACGCCTACTTTCCTAGGCTTGCCCCAGTACCCGATGAGGAGATTCCACTCGGCGTCCCCTTCTCTCATCGCTTCGATGTGCAATGCGTGCGGAGACAACGGGAGTCTCTTATTTTCTTCCGCCGATACTTCGACACCATCACCGCCGCGGGGTATGTTCAAGTTTAGAGTTTATTATTATTTTGGCTTTGCTTCGCACCGTATATTTTCAATAACGATAGATAATAAACTGCATTTCATTTTCAGATCACGTGGCAGCCCTGGGCTCCGTTGCCGGCCGTGGTGAGGGATCACTATGAGGGCGCCGAGGAGACTGCCCGTTGTCGGATCCTGTTGGAGGGCCCGGTCTGTCGGGCTTGGTACCTGGGCGAGCGTTTCTTGCGTCAGACCCTAGGTTTACCGGAGCAGATAGTGCCGGGTCTGCCTCCTACACATATGAGGCATACGGAGAGGTTCTCTCTTGAGCAGATGAGGGACTTCACCGTCGGCTGGAGTGAGGAGCATCACAGAGGCGAGGGTGACTACGAATAGTACGTCCGGACCTATATTATGCGACCCTTGAGCGGTGGTCGCCGAGCTGAGGGGGAGAGGCCAGCGGCGCCGGCAGCTGGAGCGGGAGCTGGAGCTGAAGCGAGCACATCGAGGAGGGCTCGAGTGCATGGCAGAAGCGGAGCTTAGGGAGGATGGGGAACTGGCTGGCCCGCCTTGCCCACTGTACTGTCATATAGAGGGCAGGATGGGGCGACCTACCAGATCCCCTTTGCCCCTCCCCCGGCTGGTCATGAGTTAGCCGGTATTCCCGACTTGCCTCCGGTATGTATTACTTCATTTTGCATCTTGCATCTGCATTTCGTTTCAGTTTATTTGATATTCCATAGAATACTGATGTATCTTATACTCTTGCAGGCGTCCTCCGAGTATACCCGACAGTCCGTGGAGTTGAATGCCTCCATGATGGGGATGCTGCAGCGGACCTTTGACCTCCTGGCCCTCTACAGTATTCCGGTATGCCCTTCTGATGACGGTATCAAGCCACTCATAAGCTGATTCACGTAATCTGATGCACGACACAACACCTAACACACTGATCTCACAGCATCTGATACACTGCATGCACTGCATTTATACACTGTACTCTGCAATGATAAACTGCCCACGACATTCACAAATTGTGTTACTGCATTCTGCACTGATAAACTGCTCACGGTATTCTCACACTGTGTACTGCATTTTGCAGTGATAAACTGCTCATGGCATTCTCACACTGTACCCATACACTACATCTTGCATTGATATACTGCTCACAGTATTCTGATGTCTTTGCCTTTTGTGTTTTTTCAGCCTCCCTTCCAGATCCCTCCGGTGGGTGGCGCTCCAGCTGGGCCTTCTATTCCTGCTCGAGGAGGGCGTGGAGACACTGCACGTCCTCGTACCAGGGGAGGGCATACTCATGTAGGGAGTAGTTCTCGGGCGCCGACCCCCGATGATGATGATGATGACGATGACGATGACGGGTCCGAGGCAGAGGCAGAGTCGGAGGCGGAGTCATCGGAGGAGGAGACTGGAGGCGGTTCTAGCTCGGGCCCTGATGACGATGTTGACGATGCTCCTGGACCTTCGTCTAGGAAGAGGATTAGGACAGACTGATAGCCCTCGGAGCCGCTTGACACGGATACAGATTTTTGTTGTTTTTCTTCTTTCTTGTACTTTTTCCTTTTTGTTGGTAGTTAGGATACTTTGTACTGCCGCAGGCAGATTTTTGTTTCCAAGACTTGTGTACTTGAAAAGATGATGAAATGAAATAGGCTTTTTATCTGAAAAAGTGTTTACATCCGTATATCTTTACATTTCATGGTTTGCATCGCACCGTACCATATTATACCTCAATGTAAATGAAATTGATTGGTTGTCTGAAGATTGAACACTTGCGCTGTAATAATCAGATATATAAACAACCAATAGAAAAAATAACCCAAGTAACCCACTGCCTGATTCTGGACACACAGCCCTTACTCTACTGGGGATTAATTTGTATACAGCCCGTAACCCAACACTTGGCACAACATTTGGTTCATTTTGCACACAACAAATCCTGAACAAACAGCCCAATCTGACAAGGCGGACTACAAAGACGGGACCAGTTGAAGTTGAAGCACACTCAGATGCCCCAATTTTTTGTTCTTTTACTTCGCACAGATGTAGAGAATGACACAGCACTCTGGGCATAAACGATTTTCGAAATAAAACGGATTGTCAAACCGGGGTATCGAGCCTACCACTGAACACAGCGGGAAGGACTCAAACAAAAGGGTACACGACCTAAGCACATCGAGTAACACTCGGAAAAGACTCAAAACAAAGATTGAGGCAAACAAAACAAAAGACACGACACACAGACGCGTTAACGGAGATAGGGAACCTCAGATCACGAGGAGCCAGTTGCTCTGGGTATTGTTTCCCACCATTTTCTCACTTGTGATTCTCACATCACTCTGGCACTTAAGCTCGGTTTTTTTCTCTCAAAACCCTCCGGCTCGCTTTTTCTCTCGACTTACACCTCTCTATTCTTTATTCTCTCATTTTTCGTCCCTCCCCGAGGTGATCAATGAATGAATAGGAAGTTGCGGGTTAATGCCCAATGTCGTTAGCTCACAGCTATTTCTTCTGGTGGGTAGAGTGCCCTCCTGGCAAGTATGTTGACGACGGGGGAAAGACAGAACGCCTGACTCAACTGTGCCCCTAGTTCATCATTTTGACCATTTTTCGTTTTGGTTTTCTACTAAAACAAGTTTTGATCAAAATGAGAGTTAGATTAACATACTTGTTCGATTTTTTATTTGAAAATCATGTAAGTCAGGCTATGAGCACTGAAAATTTTCCTTTTGGGTCCCAGAAAATGGTCCAAGTTTTGATAAAACAATTTTCGAGAAAACTTGTCAACCTCAGTAAAAATTTTCAAAAACTATTTTACAAACAGTCAATGCTCAACGAGCATGGAACTTACTCTTTCAGATGCGCAACCTCGGGTCGGAGGTAATGGAAAGTTGCCCTTGGCTTGGAAGGGGTGGATGGCAACGGAAAGTTTCCCCTGGTTTGAATGGCGTCTTGCGACGACTCGTGGCAATGGAAAGTTGCCCCTTGTTTGAATGGTGCCGCAGCAGTCCGCGAACAGTCTTCATTGGTGGTGGTCGAACTCTTGGACACAGTGATGACGAAGACGGTTGTAACAAATATATGGACACAATCACCTTGGAAGGTGTTGGCAACTGGACTTTAGGATGGAATCGAAACCATTGCATGGACCGAGACGCTATGAAAGCGTTGGGGGCTGGACTTTAGGATGAAGTTGCCTACGTATCCCAAACATGGGAATCAAGCCTCACGTAGTTCCGGTTAAGGTACACTCGGGTATTTTAACCTTCGCTTTTTAGGCTCTAACTTTTGCCAAGGTGCCCGATGCGGGTTTTCAACCTCGTGAGCTTCTTTTCATATTCCTTTTTTGTTCATTTTTTAACTTCTTTTTCTTTTCCTTTTTTTTTTGCATTTTCTCTTTTTTTTTCTTTCTTTTTCTCTTTTCTTTTTTGTATATTTTTTTTGCTTTGTTGTATTTTTCTCTTGCTCTAACTTTTGCCTGGGTCACCCTTCCGGGTTTTCGGCCCAGCGAGCCTTTCAAAGGGTAAAAGCGTAACAAGTCCATGCCAAATGGTTTTAGGGTTTTGAAGCCATCCGTATCCAAGAGAGTGGCTGTTGCAATGATTTGTAGGAGAATCCATCATGGCTGCTCCACGAGCTTCTTCTGGTGGGATTTAATCCTTTTGACTCGCCTTCGGTTCCTCTTGCTCGAGGGCTGCTTCAAAACTGGCCACACGGGCCTCCTCTGATAGTTGACTGTTGAATGTTCCAAATGAGTTTGAGGTTCAAGACAACAGGTCGAATCTTGAGGCTAAGAGCGATCCTAGACTGCACAATCTCAAGAGCGATCCCACACAGGTCCTCACAAGGCCGCGTAAAACATTTGTTTTTGAAAGTTTTTAAGAAAGCGATAAATTGCTCGGGCCGAAGATAGTGTGGGACCAATCTGGATCAAACCAGGATCCTTCTCAGTACTCATGCCGACAAGCATGATTTCATTCAAAAAAAGGCTTAGCATGCCTCTCCTTTTCTTAATTTGATCAAAGTTTTGTAAAACTCGAGGAATTCCTTCCTCTTTGTTTTTATCACCGCAGTGTTCAAAAGAGTTTTTTGAAAAACTTAGGTCAATGTAATGAGTTTGGCGTACAGGAGAGCAAGCGAGATGTGCTGTCAGCCCAATCAAATCCTCTGGCGCAACTAACTCATACTGAAAGCGAGCATGAAAATGAGATGACCACAGCTGTTTCATTCAGATTTGTTGGTGTAACTGGCCCCTCGGCAGAAACAGACTCAAAAAAGGACAAAACAGATAATTACAAGACAAAACGGCGTTCGAGGCAACAACCCCGGAATCACCTGGTATTCTATACAAAAGGGGACTGACTTGATACGACAAGACAGACCCTTAAGCAAAAAGACTGACTCAAGACAAAGAGACAAACTCAAAACAAAAGACTGACTCGATACCCAAGCCAAAATTCACAAAGCTAGCGTTCACAGAAGCTCAAAAATGCGTGCCAGACGCCACATCCAAAATATACCAAGTGCCGCCCGCAGGTGGTTCACTTTCTGATTACATACTCGCAGTATCTGTGTCCTCAAAATCCAATAACATGGTGGTAACGGACTTGGCTGAGGTGGGCGGGAGGATAACCTCGTTGTCAATCAAATCTTGCACCTCATGACGAAGGCGGAAACAATTGTCAGTAGCATGGCCTGTCTGCTGGTGGTACGCATAGTACTGAGCAGCATCATGTGTAGCAGGGAGATTCTTCGAGAGAGGCCAAGGTTCCAAGGGTTTAAGGTGTCCCCTCTCGGCAAGGATCTGAAATGCCTTGGATAGAGGCATGTAGAGAGCATGAAAGGTCCTGCGCCCTCGGGGCAGGTACTTTGAAGTCTGAGCGTTCTTACTAGCCGCACAAGCAAAAGGGTTGGCAGGCACTGCTTTCTGATCTTTCCCAGGTGCAGGGGCGGGAATAGGAGAAACTGTTCTAGCATGACGGGGCCTATCCCGATTTTCTGACTGACTTGAACTACCCTCAGGTGGAGTGGGGAAAGCATCCTCCATAGTTTTTGCCATAACTGTGGATATCTGTTGCTTGTTCATCCCCCCGGCTTTCAAAGCCTCGACTGCCCACAGCAGTTGTTCAATGGGATCGGCATCTGCCTTTATTTTGTCTTTTCCTCTGGCCTCAGCCTGGTCGAGGGTTTGGTTTGATGTGGATATGTCATTGCCGTAGCTGGAGGCCATCTCCGGTTGGCTAAGTTTAATCACAATTCGCCCCAACAGCGGGGGCTCCTGGGGTACAAAACTCCCGGCATATGGTGCGGCTGGAGGTGAAGCTGACATTCCGTAGGCGAGATCCGCCACAGACCTCTGGAGATCACCTATCATC
This sequence comes from Camellia sinensis, assembly GCF_004153795.1. Taxonomy (NCBI): domain Eukaryota; kingdom Viridiplantae; phylum Streptophyta; class Magnoliopsida; order Ericales; family Theaceae; genus Camellia; species Camellia sinensis. Next base: position 317,008 of record NW_021026654.1, read on the forward strand.
CCCATTAGTTCAAATGTAGTAGGCTCGCGAGCCTGGTATAGCTGGGGGGCCTAGACCGGGTGCGCGATGGGCGACCTAGGTGGATGTGGCATATCAATATTGGTCTCACTTTGCAGAGTGATCCTTTGCTCTAATGCAGCTGTCATAACCACGATCTCTTCTAAATTCTGCGTCATCATGAGTCCTGCCTCAGCAAAGGGGAGCACTAGCTATTCTGTACCAGCTGTCCGAACTGAAAGGAACAACAAGCAGCATTTCAGCCCAAATGAATCAAACATGGGTGTAGCGGAACAACTGTACTCTACTACTGTCACTGTTTCTCAGAAATCACTGTCCCCAAAACTGAACCCTGATACCCGCAGATAACTGATTCTCAGTAACACTGATACTGGTGCCCTCGGGCCTGTTACTCAAACTTACAAACTGATATGTACGTTCCTGTAGAGACACACTTTAAAAGCACTTAGCAAGTAAAGAGAGCCAAAACACCCCTATGTTGGGGTAGGGTTTCCCTATCCTATTTTGTCCGGAGCTAGGGTTCCACTATGCACGCAGTAGTTTTCAAACAACCTAACATCGGGTAAGCAACCTATCTTAATTTGGAATGGTCACTATGGATCCGAATATGCACTAGGTCGAATGGTCGAAAAGGGTGCCCCAGTAAACCGGGGTTTGTGTTCCCATACTGTCAGAGCCCATAACCGGTCAGCCTTATGGTCATGCCTTGACAAGACAAGCCTTCGGGAAACCGTTCAGGAATGGTAGATGGCAAACACTGTGTTCCTAGGCGCACCAATGCACATGCATTGCAAAGAGACACATAAATGGAATCAAAATAGGATATCACGAGTTCGAGTCAAGCTCTCTAAATCCCCAGCAGAGTTGCCAGAAACTGTAGACGCGCCCGCATGGGGGGCCCCTCTGCTACAGTTCGGACTCGATTTGTGTCACGGTTCTTAATCTGTACCAAAGAGTCCAAATCCGGCAAATCGTTTTGAGAAACAGATTTTTTGAAAAGAAGTGCCAAACATGGACTGCTTTGCCAGATACAGAGTCGCCACCTAAATATTTTAAAACGGGGGAATTTAAGAAACCCTGACTCGGTGCCAAAGGCCACGTGTCCATCATCACCAAAGTTGCCTCGGCTCGGGAGCTTGGGTACGATTGGAGAAGGTCAGCTATGAGCACCCCCTCTCGCCCGGTCCAAAGACCGGCCTCTACTAACCATGATATCCGATTTTGAAAACGTTATGTGTTCTTATCCCGATTATTAGCCTAGAATTACGACATTATGCGCACGGCAAACAAGTATAGACTAGATTGCCTAATTTGGAAATAAGCATTGCATATCCGTTTTGTCTTGAAAAACACTTTGGAATTTGCTACTCGCAAGTAGGCTAAAATACGGATTTCAACGAGCTATTCCAACTCAAGCAACCCAACCTTCACCTACAGGCATTCAAACAGTTTATCACATAAGCATCTAGCCACATGGTAAGCATGCTGTTATGATAGCATTCACACGCATACGATATGCTAAAGCATAAATGCTTACCGAGTACTCCGAGCCAAAACAATAAACTAGTTAGCCAACATGCATGGTCCTAGTTCATGTCAATTTGACTAATGCAACACATACGGGATGCAATTTAGAATAGGCTCGGCTAACCTAAACATGGCATGTGGAAATGCACAAGTAGCATGTATTCAATTTGGAATTGAAATACAAATGCAGGTAACATGATGTACCGAGCCCGGTGCATGTAGGAAAAATGTATGGATGCACGCATGCATAGCATAAGGTATGCTAATTTAAATATGCCCTAGTCTACCATCATAAGCAGGTAAATAAAAGGGAAGAAAGACGTGAGGTTGGAAGACATACACACACTCACACACACTTATTACAGATTTAGCCCTCTCGACGGAGGGTCCGAATAAATAATACAAACTAGCTACGCTAGGCTAAGTAACTAATCTAATTATCTAATTAGACTAATTATTACAATACCAAAACTAATTAACTAACAAGCTAATTAATTATTACAATCCAAATTGAAATAAATAGCTACACTAAGCTAAATGAATATTACAAAACCAATTAAATGATTAAACTACACGAACTAATCATGAATACTGAAATGGCCTCGCAGGCGAGGAAGAGATGCATGCTTGGTCGGCTTCGCTCAGAAATCCGTTGCCATGCCTCATGTTGCCTCTATTCGTACTGCTTTGCATCTCTGAAAACTGTACAAATCTTTGTGATGCTTTTGAACCACCTCATGGACATGCTGAGAGGCCATCGGCCAAGAGTTATGGCCATTGGCCAAGGGAAAAGGGTCATTGACCACTTTTGAGTCCATCGGCCAAAAATTGTTAGCTGATCGGCACTGAAGATAGCCGATCGGCCATCTCTTCCTGCAGGCTCCTTTTGCTGCAGCAGAGGACA
>NW_021026654.1:345883-365421 GCF_004153795.1 Camellia sinensis
AAAAATCTGTTTTTCTCAAAACGATTTGCCGGATTTGGACTCTTTGGTTCAGATTAAGAACCGTGACTACGAAAGTCGAGTCCGAGCTGTAGCGAGGTCCCCCGCGGGCTTGTTACAGTTTCTGGCGACTCTGCTGGGGATTTAGAGAACTTGACTCGAACTCGTGATATCTGTTTTTTACTACACTTGTGTGTTTCTTTGCATTGCATTTGCGTTGGTGCGCCTAGGACACCGTGTTTGCTATCTGCTATTCCTGAACGGTTTGCCAGAGGCTTGTTTTGTCAAGGCATGACCATAAGGCTGACCGGTTGTGGGCTCTGCCTGTATGGGAACACAAACCCCGGTTTTACCGGGGCACCCTCTTTGACCATTCGACCTAGTGCATATTCGGATCCATAGTGACCATTCCAAATTAGGACAGGTTGCTTACCCGTTTATAGGTTGTTTGAAGCCGCTGCGTGCGTAGTGAAACCCTAGCTCCTGACAAAATAGGACAGGGAAACCCTACCCCAACATAGGGGTGTTTTGGCTCTCACTTATCTGTTATGTGCTTTTAGAGTGCGTCTCTACAGAGAATGCATGTATCAGTTTGCAAGTTCGAGTATCAGGCCTGTGGGCATCAGGATCAGTATTTGGAGAATCAGTTTTACCTAAGGGTATCAGTTTACAGGCAGAATTTTGGGGCAGAATTCAGTAGGAGGCACAATCATCCTAGTATGCTCATATCTGTTTCGGTGAAATCGGGCTAAGATGCTGTCTGTTTTCTCTTTTGCTAGGGGGTAGTCTGGGAACCATAGCTTCAGAAGGCTCCGATATCCCCCGGGTACATTGGACTAGTGCTGATAGACTTTGTTAGGTCAGAAATTCAATTTAAGGGCAACCGGTGTTCTTTCGCTGAGGCAAGGCAAAGAAAGGCCAGTCGGGGCTCACCGGTTCATCTGATCCGACAGTCACCAGTCACATCATCAGCAGACCATGATGGCACAGGGTTCGGAAGAATTTGTGGCTGTAATAGTAGCGTTAAATCAGGGAACTACCATGCAGGCCGAGACCAGTATTGAAACACAGCGCCCATCTGGGGCATCTGCCTCACATCCAGCTTTGGGACCCCAGCCGAACTTTGACCCAATTCCGCCAGTCGAAGACTTGCAGTGTCTGAATCCTCGAGAAGGGTTGGCTCAAGCTCAGGTGCTCAGACCCCTGGTGCAGCCTAATGAGAAAACTCAACCCTTTCATGTTGATGAGTTCAATCCGACTGCAGTGAAAATTGCAAACCTTGAGAACCTTGAGAAGCAATTCAAAAAGGCACAGGGCCTTAACTCCATTCCCGACATTGAGGATGGGCACACCGAGGCTGCCATCCGGCTCCCAGACAGATTCAAAATGCCATATATCGACCGTTTCGACGGGTCTGGAGATCCAATGGTACATATCCGACTTTTCTTGGATGTCCTGATCCTCGAGAAGGGTTGGCTCAAGCCCGAGTTTTCAGACCCCTGGTGCAGCCTAATGAGAGGCTTTATCCCCTTGATGCTAATGAGCTCGATCTGACCGTAGTGAAAATTGTAAACCTTGAGAAGCAATGAGAAAAGGTACATGGCCTTAACTCCATTCCCGACATTGAAGATGGGTACACCGAGGTTGCTGTATGGCTCCCAGACAGATTCAAAATGCCACATATTGACCGTTTCGACAGGTCTGGAGATCCTATGGTACATATCCGGCTTTTCTTGGATATCTTGAAGCTGATGGGTCTGACTAAGCCACAGAAACTCTCTCTGTATGGAAGAACCCTGTCGGGTGTAGCAGCCACTTGGTATGCCAAATTGGAGGATACAGTGAAGCAAAACTGGGAAGAACTGGCTGAGGCCTTTGTCGATCAGTATTCCTACAATACCCAAGTTGAAATGACCATCCAAGAGCTTGAAGCAACTCACCAGAACCCAACAGAGTCTTTTATGGAATTCGTTGCGAGGTGGAGAGCAAAGGTAGCACAAATGACAGATCATCGCCCTTCTGAGAGGGATCAAGTGCAGATGATGGTGCGAAACCTCGAGCATGATATGTTGCAAAAGTTGATAGTCGCTCCGCTATTCACTTTCAAAAGTTTGCATGAACTGGGGGTTCAGATCAAGAATGCGTTCAATAGTGGGATCATTTCCAGAACAGGTGAAGCGACAAGGAGGGTGATTTCAAGGAGTGCCAATGCTGGTAGTAGCGCTATTCCCAAACCCGCAGAAATCAATACAGTCGCCACAGCCAACCCTTTTGCCAATCCAAGCCTACAAACCGCCGGCCCAGCCCGAGCTCAGGTTAGAACTTTCACTCCTCTCTATATGAGCCTGACTAGCGCACTAAAAGTCTTGATGGAAAGAGGGTATCTCAAACCCCTCGATCCTCAACCTCTGCCTGACCCACTCCCAGCCAGACATAACCCCTTCAAGTACTGTGTGTACCATCAGCAGCGCGGTCATGGCACCAACCGTTGGTACCGCCTTCGTCACGAGGTCCAAAATCTCATCGACAACCGGACAATAGCTCCACCCTTAGACCCCAATGACCAAGTACCTCATCCACATCTCAATCTAATCCATACACTGGCCGTCCCTTACGACCCCAGCATATATATCACCCCAGTCCATCTACCCAAGCCTGAGGTGTTTATCCCAGAAAGCATGGACTTATGTATGATGGGTGCATCTGAACCCCAATCAACTCAAACCTGTGAGCCCACCACTTCTGAGTTGATGAGAATGGTCGAAGATCTTCAGAGAACTGTGGCAGACTTAGCCTTTGGAATTTTGGCTCCATCATCGACCACATCACGGGCTAGAAGTTACAATCCAAAAGGCTCCTTAATCTTGGAGCAAGCTGTAACTGAAAAGGGCCAACTTGAAGCCATCTCAGATCTGGGTGTTGGTGTGTCGACAACAACTGGGTTCCGCACAGATAAAGTGACCCAATCCTTTGATAAAGTGGAGGCCAGTGGTAAGAACAAGGTAGGGGTAGACATTGATCCCCATGAACACCTCATGTGGGCTGTTGAGGCTTTGAAAGCCGAAGGACTGAACAAACAGCAAGTGATTGCAGTTGTTGTAAAGGCTGTGGATGACACTTTCGCTACTCAAGTTGGGGGCAGTCTGAATCAAAGGGAAAACCGGGAGAGGGGCCGTCATACCAGAGACAATCCTGTTAGCTCTAATCCTCCACTCGGAAGAGATCAGCAAGCCAGACCAGCACCTGCCAATCTCTTTTCCGGTGCGCCCAGCAAAAATCCACAAACCTTGAAGTACCAACCCCGAGGTCGGAGGGTCTTCCATGCCCTCTATATGCCTTTGTCCAAAGCTCTCCAAATCCTTGTTGGACAAGGCCATCTCAAACCCCTCGAGCCTCGGCCTCGGCCTCTCCCGAACCCTCTTCCGGCTATGCATGATGCTACCCAGTACTGCACGTACCATCAACAAACTGGCCATACTACCGACAACTGCTTCTGTCTTCGCCACGAAGTGCAGGATCTATTTGACAATGGGGTTGTCCTCCCACCAAGCTCTGCAAAGTCTATCGGCACTGGATTGGTGAACTTGGGGGATAATGTGATGTGATCGGAGGATGAACCACCTGCGGGCGGCGGTCGATTTACTCCAACTGTGGTGGATGGCATGCACTGTTTTGAGCAATGTACAAGCGCTGTTAATTTTGCATTCTGACTTGGGTATTGGGTCAGTCTTGTTGTTTTGTTTTGAGTCTGTCCTTTTGTTTTGGGTTGTCTTGTTGTATCGAGTCAGTCCTGTTGTATAGGAGTCGGGTGGTTCCGGGGGTGTTACCTCGGACATCACTATCTTGTTTTGTGTTTTTCTTTTCGTTTTTTCTTGAGTCTGTTTTTGCCATGGAGCCAGTTGTGCCAACAGATCTGAAATGAAACAGTAGTAATTTTCGCACTTTTGTGTTTGCTTCTGCCGTGTGCTAGTTGTGCCGGGATTTGAATGAAACGGCAGTGCATTCCACCTGCTCTCTTGTGCCTTGAAATTATTGCATTGACCTAAGTTTTTCAAAAACTTTTTGAACACTACGGTGAAAACGAAGAGGAAGGAATTCCTCGGGTTTTGCAAAAATTTGATCAATTGAGAGAAAGAGAGGCATGCTAAGCCCTTAATGAATGAAATCATGCTTGTTAGTATGAGTACTGGGAAGGATCCTGGCTTGATCCAGATTGGTTCTATACTGTCTTCAGTGCGAGCAACTGGTCGCTTTCTTAAAAGATTTTGAAAAATGTTTTGCGCGGTCTAGCGAAGACCTGTGTAGAATCGCTCTTGAGATTGTGTAGCTTAGGATTGCTCTCAGCCTCGAGACTCGACCCCTCTACTTTCAAAACCTTGAACTAAGATTCAGAATGTTCAACGGTCAATCACGATGTGAGGCCTGTGTGGCCAGATTTGAAGCAGCCCTCGAACTAGGGGCATGGAAGTCTGATCAAGAAGATCAGACGTCGTCAACAGAAGCTTGCAAAGTTGGATCAGGAGCACCCCTCGAACTAGGGGCAAAAGAATTTCAAATGTGCTCGAAGAGCAAAGATGAAGATCAGCGGGAATGCCAAATCCCAGAAGGGAGAAAATAAGGAAGTATTGGTGAAGGACAACTGAGCTCCTATCCACAACACTGGGTGCAATTCAGCCCCCCATTGGATGGACTCCTGCATCATCAACGAACAGCAGCCATTCTCCTGGATTCAGATGACTTCAGGATCTCAAAACCATTTGACATAGACCAAGCTACACTTTTACCCTTGAGAGGCTCGCTGGGCTGAAAACCCGGAAGGGCGATCCAGGCAAAAGTTAGAGCGGAGAAAAAAGAAAAAGAACAAAAAAAAAAAAGAGAAGGAAAATAAGGAAAATGAAAAGAATTGAACAAAGAAAAGAAGATGAAAAGAATGAAAAGAATTGAAAAGAAAAGAAAAGCATAGCTCGCAAGGTTGAAAACCCAGAGGGCGGCCTTGGCAAAAGTTAGAGCACAAAAGGAGAAGTTAAATACCCGAGTGTACCTTAACCCCGAACTACGTAAGGCTTGATTCCCATCTTTGGGATACGTAGGCAACTTCATTCTGAAGTCCAGCCGTAAAACACTTCAAATTCGATTGTGTCCATGTGATGGTTCTGGTCATCTTTGTCTTCTCTGTATCCGAGAATTTGGTTGTAATTGTCATTGTAAGGACTAGTTGCCACATGCTGCGGCGCTATTCAGACTAGGGGCAACTTTCCGTTACCGTCCAATGGGCTGCAGTGCCATTCAAACAAGGGTCAACTTTTTGTTGCCATGCAGCTCTTTTCAAGCAAGGGGCAGTTTTCCTTCGTATCTAAGGTTGTGCATCTCAAGAGTAGGTTCTTTGCTCGTTGAGCAGTGACCATTTGCAAAAATAGTTTTTTTTGAGAATTTTTTTTAATGAGATTGACTAATTCTCTCGAGAATTATTCCATTCTTCTAAAACAGGACCTTTTTCTTGGACCCAAAAAAGAAAAATTTGCAGTGCTCATAACCTAACTTGCATGATTTTGAATCAGAAAATCGAACACGCGTGTTAATCTAACTCGCATTTTGGTCAAAATTGTTTTAACAGAAAGCCAAAAACAAAAAATGGTCAAAATGATGAACTAGGGGCACAGTTAAGTCAGGTGTTCTGTCTTTTCTCCATTGTTAACATACTTGCCAGAAAGGGCACTCTACTTGCCAGAAAGGGCACTCTACTTGGCGGAACGGGCACTGTATTTGCCAGAAAGGGCACAGCGGAAACTGACCGCAAAAGGGCAAAAAGATCTCACATCCTCCAAGCAACGAGGTATCAAGCCAAGTGCGAAGCACGAACCGGAATGGGACAAGATATCCCATTCCCTCATCTGGGCAGATCTGATCACGTCCAAACTCCCCAGCAGAGCATCGTCAACCGATGTCAGCTACAGATTTGCTACACACCCAATTGTAGCGCAGCCCCTTCGTGGAAGAAACTCACTATTGTGAACAAGAAGAAGAATCTAGCGGAATACTAGGGGCAAGACCCTGCAACTTTCTGTTTATCCACCAACCACCTAGGGGAGGGATAAAAAATGAGAGATTGAAGAATAGAGAGATGTGCGCTGAGAGAAAAAGTGAGAAAATGGCTTTTTTCAGAAAAACAGAGATTGAGTGCCAGAGTGATATGAGAATCACAAATGAGAAAAGGGTGGGAAACACTACCCGGAGAAACTGGCTCCTCGTGAACTAAGAGGTCTCCTGTCTTTGTAACACGTCTGTGTGTCGTGTCTTTTGTTTTGTTTACCTCAACTTTTGTTTTGAGTCTTTTTCGAGTGTTACTTGATGTGTTTAGGTCGTGTACCTTTTGTTGAGTCATAGTATGCTGTGTTCAGTTGTAGGCTCAATACCCGGTTGGGAACCCTTTTCTCATTTTCAAAAAATCATTTTGTACTCAGAGTGCTGTGCCATTCTGCACATTTATGGAAAACAAGGTTCTTTCTTTCATAAACTGCAAGGTTCAACCCAGGTCATGTGAGAACAGTAGAACAAGGATCTATTTGAAGCTATATAGGTTCCGGACTGCAAAGCAAAAGAAAAGAGGGAAAATTTGGAGCATCTTAGTCTGTTTCAACTTCGGCGAATTCCGAGACTGCACTCCAGGTGCACCTTCTCAGGCCTCGCCATTTCTCTCGAGTATGAGTGTATCTCGACCCCAAATGCGAGCCTGCTTCAAGTCAGAATGGCACTCCAAGCAGCACCCGAGGGTTTCACATGGAGATAATAGCTCTCGCCAATATGAACAGGGTGTGCCCTTTTTGAGCTGAGTGTGTTACAAAGCCCTCCGAGCGATAAATAAGAGACACTAGAGTACATGTTTTATGTCCTTCTATTGCATAGAATGTGCACTTTCATACACACTTCTGTTACATGCGTGCCGCGCATCGTTATGATTCATGCATAGAATATGCTTGTTTTGAATTTTTGCATAGAATATGCTTTGTTTGTCTCATACATAGAATATGCTTTCAATATTGCATGGAACGTGCTTTCAAAAGTTACATAGAGTATGCCTGCTTCATGCATAGAAAGTGCCCCCATACTTGCATAGAAAATGCTCGTATCTTTTGCATAGAAAATGCACTCTTCCATACTTGCATAGAAAATGCACCTCATTTGCATAGAACATGCATTCACTCGCACTGCCTTGTGCATTTCAAATCACTCGCGCTATTTAGCATATCGCACCGTCTTGTGCATTTCAAAATCACTCGCGCTGTTTAGCATATCGCACTGTCTTGTGCATTTCAAAATCACTCACGCTGTTTAGCGTATCGCACAGTCTTGTGCATTTCGAAATCACTCGCGTTGTTTAGCGTATCGCACTGTCTTGTGCATTTCAAAATCAATCGTGCTGTTTAGCGTATCGCACTTTCTTGTGCATTTCAAAATCACTCGCGCTGTTTAGCGTGTCGCACTGTCTTGTGCATTTGAAAATCAATCACGCTGTTTAGCGTATCGCACTTTCTTGTGCATTTCAAAATCAATCGCGCTGTTTAGCGTATCGCATTTTCTTGTGCATTTCAAAATCAATCGCGCTGTTTAGCGTATCACATTTTCTTGTGCATTTCAAATCACTCGCGCTGTTCAGCATATCGCATTGTTTAGTGCATTTCAAATCATTTGCACTATTTCGCGCATCGCACTGTTTTGTGCAGTTTACATTCGCACTATTTTGCGCACCTCAATCGCACTATTTTGTGCAGTTTACATTCGTACTATTTTGCGCATCGCACTATTTTGTGCAGCTTACATTCGCGCTATTTTGCGCATCGCACTGTTTTGTGTAGTTTACATTCGCGCTATTTTACGCACCTCAATCGCACTGTCTTATGCTTTGCATATCGCATCGCGCTATCTTGCGCACCTTACTTGCACTAGTTAGTGCATTGCATTGTGCTATCTTGTGCACCTTATCTGTATCGCACTGTTTTGTGCATTCACCATGCTCGTACTGTTTTGTACACCTTTAGCATCGCACTATTTTGTGCATCTTCTTAGCACTGTTTTGTACATTCACTCTGTATCGCACTGTCTTGTGCACCCTTTGGTCTAGGAGACCTTAAATCCTCTAAAGGTGAAATTCCTTTGGTGTTTGTCGTGCCCAAACGACTTCCACTGGTCTGGTATGGCCACCTGCCTATGTTTGCGGTGAGTTCCTAGGAGACCAACTGAGACAGTGGAAACTAGAGTTCGAATGGCTCTTACCTAGAACGCAAAGGTTCAGGATTTCTGAGACTAAAGTCTGGTTTAAATACCCAGGGGTATATCCTCAGCTTGAAATCTGTATGGCAGCCCCATAGATTGAGATAGCATATGTATGCGCCTCAATTCTGGATACCGAATCAACGTAGTCTGTCACCCTATTGGAGAATAGGGAAAGCTGCGACCATAGTTAGGGAGAAAAGTAGTACCTGTAGTTTAACTGAGAAGAAGAGGAAGATTCCCACATCAGCATAAGGTAGGACATTGCTGAGGTAAGTCATTGCCAATTGGCCCCGTAAGGTACCTCCCTTTTCCTAGCTATCACATTGCATTTTAGTCATTACAGTGCATCACATAAATCCTAAATTTGCAAACCGGCTTCACGTAGCGTATAAGTCCAATTATCAAAATCTTTCTGCATATCATTTTGCATCCTGCCCCTGAACTATGCTTGTCTGATTTCTTGCAAAGGGATACGTAGAAAGCTTGCCGGCGCAACCATTTATTTGTCTGTACTTTGTATGTTTGTCCAAGTCTTCAGCCTTGTCAAAAATGGGTCGTCTCTGGGCTTTGACATTCACTCCCATCACTTCCTGACTTTCGAGTTCTGTCAAAGAGGGGCAACTGTAGACACCCCATTTTTGACCGACCTTAAGACTCAAATGTCATTGATTGAGCGCTCGGTGATATTGCATATTGTGCTCGTTCAGAAGTTTCAGAGTCCCTGCTGCAAGCCTTGCCTCCGGATTTTCGGACTCTTCCGTGCCTTGCCTCGGTATGCGAACCAAGCTCTGTTTTCTCTATTTTCTCTTCCCGAAGGGAGGAAGAGGACTCACAGATCATCTCTCAGTGGCCGTAGGCTACGTTTCGTGGTCGTAGGCCATTTTTCCCATTTGGAGCCCGGTTTCCGATTTTTCGGAGCCGACGACCGTGTGCCTCGGTTCAGGGCCGCCTAACCTCCGTTTGCTCCGATTTTTGGCATTCACCTTATTTCCTCCCTTTTGAGGGACACTGTGGCTCGAGAGACCAACCTCGTGGTCGAACGCCACTTCCGGTGCCTAACAGCCCATTTTTGGGGCCCCGGGCCGCGCGTTTCGGTCCCCGAACCTCCGTTTTGGTTCATTTTTGGTGGAGACCTTATTTTCATTGTTAGAAAGCTTGTAGGAGGGTGGGAGGCCAGAAATTTTTCTAAAAAGCTAGTTTTATTTCTTCATCGCTCTCCGTCGCCCGTTTTCTTCACTAGAAAGCTAATGTTGACCACTCCCGGGCCACTTTCTTTAGCTATAAACCCCATATTTGTGTTGTACACACCTGGGAGGCCACCAATATGAATAGGTCGGCCAGTAATTGTCTCTGACCCTTTTGAATCCCTCTAATAAGTTGGCTTTTCTCTCTTCTGGTTCACATTTTCTGTGTTTTGACCACATATTTGTGTTGTGCACACATGGGAGGCCACCTTTTTGGGGTGGCCGGCCAGCAATTTTGATTGACCCTTTTGACCCCTGGCCGGCCGGCCAGGGGGGGTGGCCGACCGACCACTTGAACCTTTTGAACCTGGCCGGCCATGATCCTCTCTCCAAGTGTATTCTAACTGTGCCAGCTGTTTTTTCCCAGATTCAGTATTTGAGGGGCTGCCTTTTGGGGGGGAAATTTGAATTTGTTTTTCCCCCCCTTTTCCCTTGGCCTCTCCTCTATAAAGCCAGCACCCCAGCTCCATTTTGAGGGGTTAGGAAAACCAGCTGGAGCATACACCCTTCCCTCCTCCATTGCTCTTCATTTTCAAGCTCCAAACACCCATTGTTCTTGACCTTTACACACCACCTCCAAGCCAACAACCTCCACACTCCATTCCAGCAACTTGAGGCTGTTTTTCAGAGGTTAGAAGCTCCTCTTCTTGGACCAGAAGCTATGGGAAAGTTGTGCTACAAGGGTGAGTCCTCTTCTCCCTCGTTCTTGCCTTATTTTGTTCTATATTTTAGCCCCTTTTGCTTACATTTTTGGGCCCCGACCTGAGCTGTAAAGAGTCATATTTTGAGCTCCTCTTCATGTGTTGATCAAGGACTTTTTGCTTTTTGAGGTATTCTCCTCACCCTTTGTGCTTAATCCCTCTTTTAGGCCTATTTTTGCATGGTATTTTAGTCTTATTTGTGAGCTGTTTTGGACTTGGTTATAGGCTGTAAAATGTCTTTTTTTGAGCCCCTCTTCAACTTTGCTGAAAGGCTCTCCTTTGTTTAAGGCCAGCTGCTACTACTTATCTCTTTATCCCTCTCTTAGGCCTTTTTCTTGCATGTTGTTTTAGCCTCACTTGTGTTTATTTTAGAGGCTTGATATAAACTGTAAAGTGTCTTGTTTTGAGCCCCTCTTCAACTTTGTTGAAGGGCTCTCCTCTGTTTGGGGCCATTTGCTGTCCCTTGTCTCTAATCTCTCTTTTAGGGCCATTTTTGCATAATAGATTAGCCCTATTTGTGTTCACTTTTGAGATTTGTTATAAACTGAAAAGAGTCTCCTTTTGACATCATATTCGTGTTTTATTAAGGGCATTTTCTTGTTTGAGGTTATATGCTTCCTTGTATGCTTGATTGTCCCTTATTTTGAGCCTTACACCGAAGCTCATGTTGCATGCTTGGTTTGGCCCTCTAGCCACTGAAATCCAGTGGATTGTCAGTGGCTAGCACACTATTTTGAGCCTCCAAATCAGAGGGGGGTGACCCCCTCTCACCTTGACTTGTTTGGTGGTCATTTTTGGCCTTCCAAAGAGACCCTATCTTGCATGCTTTGAAGTCACTTTCCAGGGTCAATTTGCTGAGTTCTAAGACTACCATATTGTCATGCTAAGTGTCCACCTTGTATGTGCTTAATAATCCATTGCATGGCCCTCTAAAGGAGCTCAACATTTTTGCATGTATTGGTTGCATCTCCATGGTTATTTGGGCATATTTTCACATTTTTATTCACTGATTTTTGCTGGTTTGGTAGGATTCCATGTGCATCCTATACTTTCCATATACCTCATAATTGTTAGTTAAAGTTGCATGCTACTTTAGTCCATCTTGCTAGCATCTTTTGGCCATGCTTTGAACTGGAAATGTTCATGTTTTGGAACTGCCTTGGCTTTGTCTTTAGACTTCATGATCAAATAATGCATGCTTTGTATAGTTATAAGTCATTCCATGTGCCCAGTTTCGAGTTTCGGCGTTCATCTCATGCACCGGGTGCCTTTTTTTCCATGTTTCAGGACCATTTTGCATCACATTTTAGTGCTGGAAATTACATGCTTGTATGCCATATTTCATGCCTTGCCATTCCTTGTTAGAGTTGCATACTATGCCTTAGGTTCGGTCCTCAGTTTGTGTGCATGTGTGCACGCATTTCGATAGTCTCATTTTCATCTAATGGCTACTGATGTGAGTGTGACTGAGGTCCACTCATATTGGTGTAAGTCCATCGTGCATTGTGTATGCCATTTCATAGCATTCTGTATGCTAGGATGCATGTTAGTATCACATTCATGCATGTCGTGCATATTGCATAGTGCTTGGGATAGGAGTTAGCCCAAGCACGAGAACCGAGAGACATTTCGTACTACGAGTGACGGAACGTGTCTCAATTCCCTGTCGCCGACACTCCAGATTACCCATGATGGAGTTTAGGCCTTGTTGTGTCCATATGTGCATTCATTTCATATTGGGTCGTGCAAATTGACTCCTCGGTCATCATGCATCGAGATGCGTGATTGGTGGCACGAGGATCGAGGACTACACTCCCTGAAGAGTAGTCATGCATACATATGTGAAAATACTTTGCCATGCTCCTGTGTTGCTCTCTGTTGCAGCAAATCAAAAATTGGCAACCTTCCAGAGCTTGGCACGCATCCCGAGAACAATTGCAAACAGAGGCGAACCGGGCTATCGCAATGGATTTCCACGCAAGGCAACTCAAGCATGCATCATTCCACCATTCAGAACAGAGCTGAGGCAGTCCATAGGCTTACATGCTAGTATATCGCTTTCCTAGTTAATTTGTTAATTAATTAAGGTTTTGTAATATTTAATTATTCATTCCGGATTGTAATTATTTATTCGGACTGTATTATTCTTTCGGAACCTCCAAGCAAGGACACAACTGTAATAAGTGTGCGTGCGTGTGATGTATGTCTTCCAACCCCATATCTTTCTCCCTTTTATTTACCTGCTTATGGTGGTTAGATTAGGGCATGTTTCAATTAGCATATGATATGATAGCATGTTTGCATTCATTCATCTGTATTGCATGCACCGGGCTCGGCGCACCATACTAATTGCATTTGTATTGCAATTCCAAATTGAATACGTGTTAGCTGTAGCATCATCATATGCCATGTTTAGAATAGCCGAGCCTATCTTAGTTGCATTTTGTATGTGTTGCATTAGGCATTTTTGTATAGTTAGGATCATGCATGGATTTCTAACAGAGCTTCTGTTTTGGCTTGGAGTACTCGGTAAGTCTTATGCTTTAGCATCCTTGCATGCGTGTGAGTGACTGCCATGATAGCATGCTTACCATGAGGCTATGTGCTTATGTGATATAAACTGCCTGAATGCCTGTGGGTGAAGGCTGGGTTATTTGAATTGGAACAATTCGTTGACTGTGAGTTTTAAGCCCACTAGATAGTGGCAAAATCATGTTTTCTTAAGCCCACCCGAGGGTGGCAAATCCACGTCTTAGCCTACTTGCGGGTAGCACCATCAAACCATTTTCGAATAAACAAACATGAAATGTTTTGTTCCAATTCAGGCGACCTAGTCTATACTTGTATGCTGCGCGCATCACATAGTAAATCTAGGTTAATAACCGGAATAAGAACGCATAATGTTTTCAAAAATAGATATCATGGTTAGCAGAGGCCGATCTTTGATCGAGCGAGCGGGGGTGCTCACGAGGTGACCTTCCCCAATCGTACCCAAGTTCCCGAGCCGAGGCAACTTTGGTGATGATGGACACGTGGCCTTAGGCACAAGTCAAGGTTTCCTAAATTCCCCAAAATAAAATATTTAGGTGGGGACTCTATATCTGGCAAAGCAGTCCATGTTTGACACTTCTTTAAAAAAAAATCTATTTTCTCAAAACGATTTGCTGGATTTGGACTCTTTGGTTCAGATTGAGAACCGTGACAATTTGAGTCCGAATTGTAGTGAGCCCAAAATGAACAGAACGGGACCCATCCTCCCAGGGCATTCGGGGACGTCTACACGTATGCTTCTGATTCTGCTAATTATTCGGCTCCCACAACAAAATAAGGGCTTCATGTGCCTTTGAAGATTGCCGAAAGCTAGTATGCTTAACGGCGGAAGGCTACTCCGTTTTGTTCAATAGAAGCTAACTGGTCAACCGGCCGGCCAAATAGGCCTAGAAAAACCGGTCTTGTTGCAAAACTGAGAAAAGGAACGAACAAGGAATATATAGGTGGCTCAACTAACCACTTTCGTTTAGATACAAGAATACTAATATGAAACTAAAACAAGAAAAACAAATACAAAATAGAAAGCGTAAGATTACAACAAAACTAATATGAAACTAAAACGAGAAAAGAAAATATAAAATAGAAAGTGTAAGATTACAATAAATGAAACCAAAACAAGAAAAACAAATAAAAGATAGAAAGTGCAAGAAAATGAAAGAATTGAAAATAAAACATGGAAAACAAATATAAGATAAAAAGTGTAAGAAAATGAAAGAATTGAAAATTCACCTTCCCAAAGAAAGATTGCATTTCTTGATTTCCAAACCTCTTCTTGTTTTCCCTCAATGTTGTGAATCGTGTTCTTAATTCCTAAATTAAGAGCTTGGAATTTGAACTTCAAAGGTAGCTTTGGACAAGTGTAGGAAATGATCACTTGGAACTTCACAAGGACTACTCTCTCTTTGATCAAAGCTCTAGGATTTTACTACAATAACATGACTTGGATGACTTTCTGTAATAGAAGATGAGATATAGTGTATAATTTGAGAAATAGAAGGTCACAATTAACACTCAATTTTGGCAAAACTCTTGAATTCAAAGCTTAAACTCTGTTATGCGCTATCTCTAGTCTTTTATTCTCAATCTATCATCCTCCCCCTCTTAACAATCTCATGTATACATATAGGAAATACAAGTGGAGAAATGGTGGAAAACAAGAATGGAGCATTAACGAAGATAATGGAGCATTAATGAAGCACTAATGGAAGACAAAAGTGGAGCATTACCTTAACGGATTACACACTATGCAATGGACAATGAGTATATATGCATTCGATGCATGAATGGGTCAGAAAAATGGGTTTTGGAATTGCCCACTTGAACCATTACAAAAATGGTGCAAACTATCTGTGGAGCGGTCGACCGGTCGGATGACCAGGCTGTTGACCGGCCATGGAAGAAAAATTTCGTTTCACTTTGGGTGCCCGACGGAACCTAAACACTTGGCCAAAATAGGCTTGGGGTGGAGAGTATAGCTCAAATGCCATCTTTCTTACCGAGGATTGTGCAAGAAACACATTTTTATTTTCATCATTAGGTATTCAAA
The DNA here is from genome assembly GCF_004153795.1 of Camellia sinensis. Classification (NCBI taxonomy): domain Eukaryota; kingdom Viridiplantae; phylum Streptophyta; class Magnoliopsida; order Ericales; family Theaceae; genus Camellia; species Camellia sinensis. The sequence continues at coordinate 360,694 of NW_021026654.1, forward strand.
AGAAAACGTCCAAGTCTTAGGACCAGTCAAAATGGGGTGTTTACAACAGCGTATGAGGTTGTTGGAGGTGGTCGAAGCAGCATGATCTTCATCTTCTACACAATGTTTTTGGGTGGTCGGAGTAGTTGGAGGTTTTTGGGGTGTTTCGATGTTGTTCTTGGGTGGTCGGAGTAGCGTAGGAGGTTGCTAGGGTGATCGGACTGGCATGGTCTTCATCTTCCATGTGTTTTGGCGGTTGTTTATGATGTTCTTGGTTGCTTAATGTTTGGGTGGTCAGAGGTTGTTGTGGTGTTTCGATGGCGTTCTTAGTTGGTTGGAGTAGCTTAAAAGTAATGTGATCTTCGTCTTCCATGCGTGCAACTCGTTTTTTGGTGTTGTGGATCTATAGGGAACAAGCGTGAGAGGCAATGGATTTTATTGGTATGGGTTTTCTTGCTCATATTCTTTTCTTTTTTTTTGTGTGTGTGTGTGTGTTTGTGTGTGTGTGTAGTTAGGATCTTCTTAATTACCTTTACCGTCTTTTTCTTTTCTTTTCTTTTGAGAGTTGCTATTTTGATTTCACTTTATTCCAAATACTCTCATTTCTTTTCTCAAAACATAACAATACCTTTGAAATTTTTCTTTTTTTTAGAGTGTATTGTGCAAAAGAGTATTAATGTAACTATGTATAATAAATTAATACCCTTTTACAAAATACACTATGAAAAAATCAAAATTTCAAGGGTATTAATGTATTTTGAGCAAAGAAGGGAGTGTGTTTGGAATAAAGTAGATTGAGAATAGTGGCTCCATTTCTTTTTTATCCTTTACTTCGCCTTTATTTTTGTTATTAGTTAAAAAATTGTGGGGCTGAAGGTTTGTTTGTGGGAATGCGAGTTACAATAGTAGGAGATTTATAACTACAAGAAACTACATTTCTCGAACTAAATAATTTTTAGTTGCGAAAAGATCACATTTGCTTACTGAAAAAAAGGGGTAAATTATACAAATAGTCTCTGTAGTTTACACGATGTGTTAATTTGATCCATGTTATTTCAATTTACTTGATTTTGCCCCCATAATTTAACGGATTGTGTCATTTTAGTCCAACAAATAACGGTTGTTAAGTTTGATGGACAGAAAGTCAAACGATGTGTCAATTTGGTCCCTATAGTTTACACAATGTGTCGATTTGGTCCCTGTAGTTTACACAAAGTGTCAGTTTCATCCCTGTTGTTTAATTTGCTTGACTAACACATTGTGTAAACTACAAGGCCAAATTGACATATTGTGTAAACTACAAGGGCAAATTGACACATTGTGTAGACTTTCCGTCAACCAAACTTAACAATTGTTATTTATTGGACTAAAATGAAACAATCTGTTAAATTAAGGGGCAAAATCGAGCAATTGAAACAACAAAGACCAAATCAGCACATTGTGTAAACTATGGGGACCATTTGCATATTTTACCCTAAAAAAAATTGGTAACCAAAATTTTTTATTTCCCATGACTAACATGATTTAGTCGCAAAAAATATGTTTTTGGTGACTAATTTGAATTATTGGTCACGAAAATTTGAAGTGGGAGGGTAAAAAAAAGAGTGGGGGAAACATAAAAATTTAGCGACTAATGACATTTCATCGCAAATAGAAAAACGATCACTTTTACCAACTAAATATTATTTAGTCACGAAGAGCACATATTTGTGGACCAAAAAAAAAAAAAAGTAACCAAAAGTTTTTATTTTTCACAACTAATGTGATATAGTCACCGAAATGTTGGGTGCTATGACTAATTTGAAATATTGATTGTGAAAACAAGAAATGGAAAAGTTAAAAAAAAAAAGGGGGAGACAAAAAAACTTTCAACGACTAATGAATTTTGGCGGTTGATATCAAAACGACATCATTTTGATGGTTCGCATACCTATTGTACTATGTGGCGACCAAACTTGTAATATAGGAAAAAATTCAAGCCCTTTTTGAAAATTTACAAATTCATGAACCGTTTCATTTTCACAGGCCTCACTCGCGACATTCACAGAGCATCAACACTGCCATCCACTGTAGTTGTGGATGAACTTAATATATTTGATAACTTTAAACTTGTTAAGGATTGGATGATTTATGTATTTTGTTGGATTGAATGATTGTTTTCTATTGAATGGATTAAATGGTTTATTATTATTTTATCATACAGGTTAAATGTTATTGAAATAATATTTTTGTCTATTTTGATTAAAAAAAAATTGAAATGGAAAAAAAAAGGTTTTGTTTGGTTATTCCGCTTTTGACGACCAAGTGATTGGTCAGGAAAATAGATAATACTTTTGGTGACTAAATTTGTTAGTTGGTGTTTCACTACTCACAAATATTAAGATATCTTAAAAACTATTTAATAATTACATAAGAATTATTTTATAAATATATTAAAAATTATTTAATAATTACATAAGAATTAAGATACATTTATTTTTTTAATTTTAAGATATATTTAAAATTAATTAAAAATATTAATATTTATTATTTGTAAAATATAATAATTATATGTAGTGTTTGAAAGAAAATGTAAGAAAGATATATATATATATACCAAATACAAGCAAAAGTTGAATGTGGTATGGTGGGTATTTGTCACACTACTTTTATGTGCTTCTATGTTCAACTCTCCCAAGAAACATAGTTTCGTAAATTTGCTTGTCATTTGGCAAAATGAGAGCCCGGCACAAAACATTGCTACTCGCATTTGGCAAGTAAATTGTTAGTTGATGGTCGGGAAAATAGTACTTTTGGTGACAACGTTTTTTAGTTACCAAATGGATGGTTTAGTCACAGTATTTGTACGTTTAACGACCAAAAGTTTAGTCACCAAATACTTATTTTTCCTAACTAATGAATTTTTTTAGTCGCGGATTACTTTTTGTGACCAAAGTGGCGACCAAAATTTTTTGTCACAGAATATTTTTGCCAACTAAAAATAGCCTTTTTATGATTAAAATTTTAGTTAGAAAAAATGTAATTTCCTTCTAATTAGCACTCTCTGAATCTCCGTTGGTGCAATTATTTTCCTTGTACTTGTAATTTTATATTTTTAATGAAATTTCACTTTGCCGATAAAAAGACAAAAAAAAAAAACTATCAGATAATTGAGAAGACAAGACTAGTTAAAGATCACTAAACACAATTAAATGCATATCTTATCAACACATCAATCTACATGTTTAGGGCATGTAATGATAATAAACTCCTGTGGTTGCTAAATCGCATACTTGGCACAAGATCCTTTGTTTCAAAGTATTCACAACAATTAAATTGTCTTAGAATATTTGTATCTTGAATGATTGTGAGTTTTTGTGATACTTTAGTATAAGAGTGCATTGGGTTAGCACAACAGGATGATAATTGAGCGACCTAGTTGGCAAGTAAAACAATTCACAATGAACTATTTTAGTTATATTCTAGATGATAGGCTCGGTACATATTGCACTTGCATTGTACACAAATTGACTTATATCAAGTATAAGTGACACTTGTACAGAACATGTTTCATAACAACAAAGGTAGTGAATATGGGGTAGCAACATAGACTGACTAGGGAGTTTCTGTGGCAGTAGTGGCTAGGGTTTGGAGAAAGGGTTGTTATTAGGTGAAGAGAGAAGAGAGAAGAGAGAAAAGAGAAGAGCGGCGGTGGTGGTAGCCATGTTGATGAAGGGTGGAGAATGGACTGATGGTGGTGGTGGTGGTGGTAGTGATAAGAAAGGGCATGGAAAGGGTTGCAGGCAAGGTTCTAAATATCGGCCGGTACGTTCCGTATCGGTCGGTTCGTACCGGAAAATGATAGGGCCGAGTCGGATACTCACCGGTATACCGGCGAGACTGAATTTCACGGCCGTGGCGGCCGATTCCCGATACGTATCGGGCTGAATCCGATACGTAAGCGATTTGTTGTCCGATACATGCCGATACGGCTGAAAAACGAGCAAAGCACAGTGTCTTGTGTATGTATGAGTGTGGCTACTGAGCAAAGCAAAGCAAGGCATCCTTAAGACCTGCAAAAACAATTGAGAAAAGCAAAGAAATCACTTGGAGGAAAAGCAAAGCAAAGCACTTTGAGGAAAAGAAAAAATAAAGCAAAAGAACCTGAAAAAAAAAAAAAATGGACCAAAGTACCTGCAAAAATAAAGCAAAAGGACCAAACCTCTGAAGAAAAACTCAGACTCACGGACTCACGGAATACATACACAGACTCACGGACAATAATACATACACAGACTCACGGACGGACACCATAAATGTGTTACAAACCTTTGAAGAAAAACTCAATCGGACCAAACCCAACTCCTTAATCAAACCCAAATCCATCTTCCAGGGGCATCGATCTTGTAAAGTGTTGCAGCCTGCAGGGAGAAGCATCGAATCGAACCCAAATCCATCACCGATTTCAAGCATCTTCGTTGAAGGTTTGTTCTCTCACTCATGCTCTGTTTGTTCTCTCACCTCACCATACGATGCTCTGCTTTTTTTGTTTTGGGTCTGCTTTTTTTGTTTTGGGTCAAGAAAGAAAGTCATAGTTTTGCTTTATAAGTTGTGTTTGGTTCGGTTTGTTTGTAATTTTTTTTTTTCTGTGGTTATTTTTTTAAATGCACATAATTTTTTGTATATATTATTGAGGTTGAATAGAATTCGGGAGCAATTTTTTACATAATTTTAAATGCACATAAGTTCAGAAGGTGAATAGAACTCATA
>NW_021026654.1:369396-400838 GCF_004153795.1 Camellia sinensis
GATTTGCATCCATTCGTTTACATGCATAAAAGTTTGGCTCATCATATTATTCAAATGTCAAATTCAAACTCCTTACTTGCATACATGCGCTATCACATGCCTTGAATTGACTCACATGCCATACTAGTAGCCGAACCTTAATTGCACGTTGCATGTGTTGCATTAGTCATTAAATTAGGATCATGCATTTTTTTTCTAACTATTTGCTTTCTTTTTGGACTCGCCTTTGGACATTAAGGTAAGCATTTTTGCTTTAGCATATTGCATAAGTGTGAATGTTGTCATATCAAAACATAATACCATGAGGCTAACTGCTTATTTGATATACCTATTTGAATGCCTGTGGATGAAGGCTAATCACTTGAATTCGGATACTTTGATTCATGTATATATGAGATCACCATTTTCAGTGATACATATTCAAAACATTTTTTTCAAAACAAACATGAAATCAAATGTTCCAACTTTTCATGAAATTAGTCTATACTTGTATGTTACATATAGAACAAGAGCATATACTGTAAATAAAAACCACATCATGATTAGTAGAGGCCGATCTTTGATCGGGTGAGTGGGGTGTTCAATTATTGACCTTCCCCTCTTGTACCTAAGTTCCTGAACCAAGACACTTTGGTAACGACGGACTAATGGCCTTTGGCACGAGTCATGGGTTTCCTAAATTTCTCAAAAATAAATATTTAGGTGGCGACTCTAAAATCTGGCAAAGCAGTCAATTTTTGGCATTTGATTCAAACATCGATTTTCCAAAAGAAATTGACAGATTTGGACTCTTTTTGTGTTTCCATTGTTTCACATTGTTGTGAAATCATAATCAGAACCAACACACAAGTGGAGTCCGAATTGTAAGGGTTATTCATTCTTCCGAAAGGGAGCGCGAAAAGCCGAGCTACACATGGGGATTAGGATATGATGGCATTAGGAAAGGCCCTATGAGGAAGCAATTTATTTGATGAAAAACTTCCAATCGCGTATTGTTTTCTAACTACCAAACTGGGAATGTTCTGACCGAGTTGTGTGATAGATCAACAATTCTGAGGTCATATTGGTAAAAGAGAAAATGTGGAAATTTCATACCAAGATTGCTTGATCCACAGTTTGATAAACTGAAAACCTTAAGTTGGAACTTAGGAATCCATGTTTGAAACTCAATTTGATCACTCAATTTGTTGCTGTCACCTAAAAATACCTGAAGCTTTGAATGGTTGCAAAATGAAATAAATGAGACTGGGATTTCGAAATGGTTGTAAGAAAGGATAAGATATTAAAGTGTTGTGAGATTACTAAGGGGAGATGAAATAAGATTTCCAATGAACTGATTGAAAGTAGGGATGGCAATTTGAACCCGGCCTGACGGGGACCCGATCCCCCGACCCCGAATTGAGTAGGTTTTCCCCGAAAAATACCCCTGGCAGGACGGGGATGGTATTCAAAAATCAATCGCTAAACATATTCGGGCCGAGGACGGGGATAAGTGTCCCAGCCTCGTTCTCGGCCCGGTTTATCCCTGATGTGAAATTATTATTTTACCCTTTATATACATATATGTGTATATATATAAACCAAATGAGGGTTTTACTTTTCTCTCTCACACGGCCCGCGTCTCACTTTTCTCTATTTTCTCACTCACAGCCGCGTCCTTCATCTCTACCTCACTCACTGACTTCTCTCTCTCTCTCAGATCCACCACCACTGTCGTCCAGCTCGCACCACCACCACCACCACCACCGCGTCTCTCATCCACTCCCTCTCTTCTCGACATCGCCGACCACCACTTTGTCACCGACCACCACTATAGATGTCTCCGAACGCCCCGAGAGGGAGGACCCCCGTTCTATTCGTTTTGGGCTCACTATAGTTTGGACTCTCAAATCGTCATGGTTCTTAATCTGAGCCAAAGAGTCCAAATCTGGCAAATCATTTTAGAAAACAGATTTTTAGGAAAGAAGTGCCAAACATGGACTGCTTTGCCAGATACAGAGTCGCCACCTAAATATTTTTTATGGGGGAATTTAGGAAACCCTGACTCATTTGCCTAAGGCCACGTGTCCGTCATCACCAAAGTTGCCTCGGCTCGGGAACTTGGGTACGATTGGGGAAGGTCAGCTATGAGCACCCCCTCTCGCCTGATCCGAAGATCGGCCTCTACTAACCATGATATCTTGTTTTGAAAACATTATGCATTCTTAAACCGGTTATTAGCCTAGAATTACTATGTGATGCGTACAGCAAAACAAGTATAGACTAAATTGCCTAAGTCGGAACAAAGCATCGCATTTCCGTTTGTTTGAAAAATGGTTTGAATTTTGCTACTCGCGAGTAGGCTAAATACAGATTTCGATGAATTATCCCAATTCAAACAATCCAACCTTCACCCACAGGCATTCATGCAGTTATATCGCACAAGCATATAGCCACATGGTAAGCATGCTATCATGTTAACATTCACACTCATGCGAGATGCTAAAGCATAAATACTTACATTGTACTCCGTGCCAAAACAGTGAACTAGTTAGTAATCATATGCATGATCCTAATTCATGTTAAGGTGGCTAATGTATCTCATACAAAATGTCACTAGAATAGGCTCAGCTAATCCTAGGATGGCATGTGGAATGCACAAATAATAGATATTCAAGTTAGATTTGAAATATATTATGCAGTTAGCATGATGCGTCGAGCCCGGTGCATGCAATACTGATGAATGATGCACGCATGCATGACATAAGGATGCTAAATTAAATATGCCCTAATACTAACCATCAAAAGCAGGTAAGTAAAAGGGAGAAAGAAGTGGGGGTTAGAAGACATGCACACACGCACCCACACTTATTACAAATTTGCCCTCGCTCGGAGAGACCGAAAGAATAATACAATTTAACTAACTATCAAGCTAACTAAATATTACAGACAATTAACTAGTTAAGCAAATTAACTAAGCTAATTAAGCAGTAAAAGCAGCCTCGGGAAGAGGGCCCGATGTATGCGTGCTCGGTTCTGCTCGGAAACCCACCACCATGCACAAGTTTGCCTATGTTTCCCCTGCTCTGCTCCTCTGAAAATTGCACAAATCCCAAGGTATGCTCCATGGACATTGTGGATCACCACCGACCAAGTGGAAACCCCACCGACCATGTCCGGATGGTCATCGACCATTTGTTGAGCTCTCGACCATCAATAATTGGTCGGTCGGCAGTATAGATGGCCGGCCAGCCAAAGCTTCCTACAGAAACCTGTTTTGACAGCAGCAGAGGGCAAAACATGGCATGGCAATGCATTTCAAGCAATGTTTGCACCAACCACACTCCTTATCATGTTTATGACTCAAAGGAGGATGGTCCTCGATTCTCGGACCATCAATCGCGCATTGTAATGCGTGATGGCCCAAGGAACCAAGTTGTGCATTTTCAATATAGAATGAAATGCACATAAACAAACAATGCGCTCAACCTCTATCATACTCAATTCAAGAGGCGAAGCATGCATGCCAATGCAATGCAACCTAGGCATGCGAACTAAGTATGCAACATGGCAATGTGAACAAGCATATAAGACATGTGACAATCATGCTAATGACAAGTATGCGAGATGCAATGTGGATGGTCAAGCATGCAAGCAAGCATGTGGCTTCATTCAATCATGCAACAACACATGGGGTAAACATGTAGCAACATGTTAAACAACCTAAACATGCAACAACACATAAGTATGCAACAACACACATGGTAAGCATGCACCAACACATAAAGGGTGAACTTAAACCAATTTGGGCAGCCCTCAACTAGGCCCAAAACAGTGGCCAATGCTAAGGAAATGGAGGCCAAATGCACATACAAGCATGCATGCAAACATGGTCCATCACTTAGGCATCAAAGAGCAACTTCTAAGCACACTTAAAAGAGGCTAAACATGGGCATATGGCAAGCAATATAAGCTCTGAAAATCACATGAGGATGGTGCCAAACCAACCTAAACCAAGCAATCAAAGCATGCTAACAAGCCCAAAGCTTGAGGCCAACCAGAGGGCTCAAACCATGGCCATGCCAACCAAGCCTCAAAGGGCCAAAGGGACTCCAAACAGCCCCAATGCAGGTCTAAACAAGACCAATGACACACCTAGATGGCATCTAAATGGTTTAAACATGCAAGCATACAAAAGAAGGCCAAACATGGAGCATAAGATGGCAACCTTATAAAGCATTAAAGGGACATCAAATGCAAGCATACAAGCATACCATGAGGACTGAAATGATGCTATAAGTGGTTCTAAGCCACTGAAATGATGCAAGAATAGCATGTTAGAGGATCCGATACTTAAGGCCTACAAGAGGGATTACATGGTAGCTATACAAAGTGAAGCATGGATGACCCAAATGACCAAAAATAGACCTCAAGCACACTAAAACAAGCATAAAAGCTTCACAAAGCTAGGCCAAAACACATGAGCATGGTAGTCTAAATGCAATGTACATGTTAAGGCAAATCATGGCATTACAAGACATGTATGCAAGGCAAGCATGGTGTGTCTAAACCAAGTAAAAATAGAGGTAAAGCATGGAAAAATACTACCAAATACCTACTGAAACATGGCCAACATGCGTTCAAAAATGGTGCTCACACATGAGGCTTAAATGGCACACTTTAAAGACAACAAGGAGAGGGGGTGGCCCTCTCCTTCTTAGGACCTTAAACCACCATCCTCACCACTGAAATCCCTCAAGATTTCAGTGGTGAGGAGGCCCAAACAAGGTGGTCCCGGAGCTCACCAAAATAGCACAAAAATGGGGCCAAACCAGCCCTAAGAGGGGTCAAGCAACCCCAAACAACAAAACACCCTTAAACAACTATTTTAAGCAAGTAAAAACAAGACTTTTATTAGTTATATACAAAGTCTAAAAATAGTTGCAAGATAGGAAAAAAAGCTATGCAAAAATGGGGAATAAAAGGCAAGAACACTCACCCTTGGAGAACACTTCCAAGATCATAAGGCCAGACCTCTTCTTGGATCAAAACCAGCTCAAAAAGTTTAAGATCAACCCTCTAAAGCCTCAGCAATTAAGGGAAGGTGTAATGGTAGGTGTTTGTGTGCAATAATAAGACCAAACACACACTTATACACAATGAGAGGAAAGTATAGAGATAGAATAGACACACTTCTAACCCTAAAAAAAACCAGACCTCTTGAGCTTCTCTTTAACCCTAGAAGAGGGAGGAGAGGCCTCCTCTTTATAGAAGCTTCCTCTTGCAAAGCTTCCAAAGTAAGCTAGTCAAGAGGGAAATCCCTCCATACACGTGTATGGAGGGGGTGAAAAGTGTATGCCAGCTAGCACAGCTGGCATAAAAATATCTGTAAAAGCAGATGCACAGTGATCGGCCAGCCAAAAATGTCATTTTGACAAAATAAATGGCCGACTGACCATCAAGAGTGCCGACCGACCAAAGATATGGCCGATGGCAACAAAACACTGGCCGGTGGCCTCAAGCCATGGCCGGTCATGTGTGGGGATGGCCCACAAGCCATTCCCTGCCCCTCAAAGGTAAAACACAAGTGTTTGGTGCAAAACCAAACACAAAACAATCAAGTCGAGAGATCCCGAGGCAAGGCACGTGGCCAAGACCTCCGGGAACTCAAGACGAACACAATCATGGATGATCACTGAGTGTTCAAACGGTGACGTCTAAGTCTTGAGGACGGTCAAAAATGGGGTGTCTACAACCACCACCGTCCAGCTCGCACCACCTCTCTCATCCACTCCCTCTCATCTCTCATCCACTCCTTCTTTACAGATCTGTTTTCTTTTTGTTTTCAGATCTGTTTTTTTTTTTTTTTTTTTTTTTTTGATGATGATGATGATGATGTTGTTGTTGTTGTTCTTGTTGTTGATGATGATGATGATGAATATTGTTGTATTTTCTGATTTTTTTTTTTTTGGCCGGGGAATGTTTGGGGTCAGGGAAACCCGATCCCCGTTAGGGCGCGGGGGTGGGGGCGGTGCTAAGTTTCCCATCAGGGATCGGGGCCGGGGCCGGGGCCGGGAAAAATTCAACCATTGGGGATTAGGGACAGGGAGGGTGATCCCCGGCCCCGCCCCGCCTCGCCCCGCCTCGCCCCGTTGCCATTCCTAATTGAAAGAGAGGTCCAATATTCAAATTGATGTTAAGTCTCCCAAACATGAGGACAGCATTCCAGTAAAACATTCTCACTGAGATCTAACTCTTGGAGGGTAGAAAGTTCACACCGACCTGTGAAATAAAAGAAGTGATGCTTAGCTCAGACATTTTATCTGCATGGAGGCACGTTCAAATCATAACACAATTAATCCAAGGAATATGATCAAACTGTGAATACCTTGGTTAGGTAGGCTTCCATTAAGGCTAATATTCCGCAATGTCAACACCCTTAGGGAGGACATTACTCCAACATTATGAAGAAAGATCTTGTCAATGGATGAATAATCCAAATACAACTCTTGTAAGTGTTTCAATCCATCCAACCCTGAAAGATGTAGCTAAAGAATTATTCACTAAAAATTATGTGCCATGAAAATATGGTGATACCATACGTGAAAGTCACAAAGAATCTGCAAATATCCAATAATTGTGAAAAGGTGATGTATCATGGCCCAATACCACATGGCCCAATACCTCAACCATGTAACAAAAGACAACAAAAAAGGATATAGTACACACTTCTTATGATAAGAAAAAAAATTGAAATTTTACAGTATTAGTTACAAGGATAAATTACATCAATGGTCCATACATTTTGTCCCTTGTATCATTTTGGTCCCTACAATTTCAATTGGCTCAAATTTGACTCTTAATTTTAGATTTTGTGTCAATTTGGTCTAATTGATAATACTGGTCGTGTTTTTTACTGAAAATTATCACTGAATTGGTTGAGATTAACTCACTGAGTTAATTAAGTTTATATTTTTGTCCTTAAAATTATGACGCATGCCACTTATGTACGTATTGTACATAAAAAAATGTTAAAGGCTGTAATCAATTGGACCAAATTGAGATAAAATTATAAATTCAGGGTCAAAATCGAGTTAATTGAAATTACATGAACCAAAATGACATAAGAACCAAAGTACAAGGACTACTGTTGTAATTTACCCTAGTTACAAACTATTGTGGTTATGTTAGAAAGGGGTGCACTGTAATAAAAGTCTTAATTACGAATTTTTTTGTTACATTACGACCTAATGTGGTTATGTTATATACATGAAGAAATTATGAACTATTATGGTAAGAAAAATTATGAATCTTTGTGGTTTTGTTACAAAATAGTTGTACTATAGCCTTTCCCTAACATATCAGATCTAATAGAGCATCCTGTTATTATATAAAGAAAACGATACACCTACTAACGTGGCATGCAATATAGAACTTGAGAATTTAAAATGAGATCCAGTAAATTAACATGATAGGAGCCACATCAATTTGAATAAAATGTTTATAATTTTTTTTTTCTTTAATACTACTCTATACAAAATCTATGAGCGTTTGTCGTTACCTTAAAAAAGCATTGTCAGTTCATTTTATAAAGCACTGTGGACTCAAGTGAATTAATGCCAATTCAAAGTAAGCTTGAGTTCTCACCATTACTAGTAACCAGTCCTTTCATTTCATTCCATCTGAGGTTCAACATCTTTAGCTTGTTTACACTCTTCAAACCTGTTGTGTGAAAAAAACAATATTGTAAATACATGATCTTATTGTGTGAACTCGAAATACTTTACCTCCTATAGTTCAAATACAGACAGAGAACTCTCTTGTAATTTTGGACTAAATTGCAATGGTTACTTTTTCGGTCAAAGTTGACAAAAGGTGTAATGCACTTGCCAACTTTGAGAGTGGATATATTTATTTTTTGAAACTGAAGTAAAATCAAAATGCAAAAGGTCATTTTAACCCAACTTCTCAATTCATCCTTTCATCTTCATCATCTACCTTCAACTTAAAAAACTCTCCACTCCAACCCCCAACCACCTTGCCACCCTATCACTGACACCAGCCGTTGCCCCTTCTCCCCTCCCCAACCACCTGCCACCACATCTCCCTTCATCAACAACTGCCGTAACCCCTTCTCTATCTCTTCCTGACCTCTCCAATTACCACCTCACCCCTCCCCTAGTTCTCACAGAATCACAGCCACATCTATGATTCGCACTTCCAACACAATTGTGTAGACGACCATAGTTTGCACACACAGTCATGTTCTATGCTTCATACACAGCCACATTTCACACAGTCGCACATACAACCACATTTCATGCTGGTTCAATTTGCTAATTTTAAATATTGGGGTTAGTTATATGTAGAGTTTCAATTACTAGATATATATTATGATTGGTGTATATGTGTATAGTTTTTGTAATATACTTCCAGGTTTTTATTTTTATTTTTAAATGATATTAGTTTGTGCGTATTTTTTAGGAAAAATTATAACGTTTTACAAAACAATTACAAATTCATAAAAAAATTTAACACTTTAATTATTAATGTACATAAATTTTACCACTAAGTTAATATTATTTATAAAAGTTTACATTGAACAGTAATTATCCTTATTTTTTATTTATTAAAAATTAATAGAGGTGGTTGGGTTAAATGCAATGGTGATAGTGATTTATTATCTATTAACAGAGAAAGATGAAGAAGACAAGGACGTGGGTATAGTGTCTTTTTCTTATTTTTCTATTAACAGAGTTAATAGTACAGTTTAGTACAAAACTACATGAGAACTCTCTGCCTATATTTAAATTATAAAGGGATAAAGTATTCCGAACTTAAATTATAAGAAGGTAAAATAAATTTTGCCCTAAATCTTTTTTCAACTTGGAAAAAAGGAATACAACCCTGACACCTTCATCATTACCTTTTATGTTGTCTACGTGATTGTCACTCAAGCCCATCTCCTCTAAGTTGCTCATATTATGGAATTCTAAAATGAAAAGAAAAATATTAAAAAAGAAACGAAAATTGAGTAAATCTAAACCCCTATTGGTTTATAAATTCAGCAAGATATACCTTTATGTAATAGATTCAATCTCAATCAAGACTCACTCTTTTGGTCCTATTATGGGGTTTTGTCGAGTTTGACTATTATGAAATTGGGTAATTATTCAATACTTTAGGAATATCATGTGACATTTGTGTATGTGGTGTTTCTAACTAATGATGTAACTAAACATTTTACAAATGAGACAATGTTGAGATACATTTGTTAAGTAATTAGGAGATAAGGAATGGCTCATCTAGTGTATTTTGTGATTTCACATTGTCAGGAGCACCATATAGAAAATGTCACATGGTACTCCGACACTACTTAATAATTTGTTTTCCCACAAATTTGGTCTAAGACAAGTAGCATTGCTTATATGGTGTTTCAAACTAATTACGTAGCAAAAAAATTTTACGAGTAAAATAAGTTGACTAAACTTTGTTAGGTAGTTGAAAGATAAAGAATGACTCATTTTGAATGAATTGTGATTTTTCATTTATCGAAAATACCATGTAAACAATACCTCTAAGAATATTTAATAATTTTTCCTAACATTGGTCATAACAAACAACGATAAAGAACATAGGGGATCTTCAGAGTGATTGTCTACTAGTCTCATTAGGTGGTGGAACACATGGATATTGTGCACTTGTTCATGTGGTTATCGACTCATTTTGATGCTAGAAAGATTGTCTTGTTGTGAATATCTGAAGTGTTTTATTATTAGACTTACCTCCTATATCAATTGATCCATTCAAATTGATGCCCTATAGGTTTAAAGTCTTGAGTGATGAGAGAAAATCAAGAGATGGTACGACGCCATTGAATGAATTGTAGCTCAAATCAAGTAGCTCCAGCTTGCCTAACATAGATTGTCTTTCAAAACCTGCAAAAATTAATTTCCATTTCAAGTCACCACCATCCTCACAAACTAAAAGGAAACACAAAATTGGTATGAAATCCATCTTATTTTTTTTTAAAAAAAAAGAAAAAAAGAAAAGAAAAGGGAATAGTTAGTTTATTGACTAAGAAACTTGCAGAGCTTCATTTGGGATAATGATATACAAATATTATTTTTTGTACAAAACCTGTTGTGTGAAATAATATTATAAGTGAACAATATTGCCTTTAAATCTTTTTTAGCTAGGAAATTGAGAGTAAAACCTCTAAAATCTTTTGGGAAATCACTATTATATACCTTTTATATCTTCTATTAAATTGTGACTAAAATCCAGCTCCTCTAAGTTGTTCATATTGCAAAATTCTGCAATGAAAAAGAAAAAAGAAAAAGAATGAGTGTAAATCTGATCATAATTGTTGTATGAGTCATATTAAACTTCATTGGGGGAAAATGAAATTTCAAATGAAGTTTTGGTGTTACGTCAGTAACTTCCATTTGATTATAGTCGACAACTGACAGCGGGGTGAAATTGATCCACAATCAAATAGATTAGGTACAAAATTGATATTTTAAAAGAACATGGGTTAAATTACATTTAGCATCCTTGAATTTTAACCAAAATCTCACTTTAATTCATTTACTTTCAATTATAATATTAAGTGGCGTCTCCAAAAATTTGTAGAGATGGGATCACCTTGCATGTTCAAGTTCGATAAATTTTAGAAACTAGAAAAAACTTTTAAACTAAACAACATTTAGGCCTTGTTTGAAAATTTGTTTTTTAAGTTAAAAAAAAAGTCAGAAGTTTTTTTTTTTTTAAGTACAAAAATAAAAAGTTAAAAGCTGCTACAAAAGCAAGTCATAAATACCAATCAACACGTTTTTTCATTCAACGAAAAAAAAAGACATTATCAAATCCATTTGACTTTTTTTTCACATTATAAAACAATAAAAAAATTAAAAATTACTAAAAAAGCCAAACCCCAAACATTGCCCTAAACTTTTCAAACCTTTTATTTATTTACTTTTTATAACTAAACTTCTCAAATTTTAATAAGTTGAATAAACTGCAAAAATATTGTCTTATTGGTTTGAATAACAAATAATATAAACTTGTACACTTGCATTTGAAGAGGTTTTATTTTTTAGAACTGTTGCATAGTAATTTCATTGTTAATAATGTCAAACACATTTTTTTGTATATATATAATTAAAAAATTATTCATTCATTGATGTCAAACTATACAATGAGGTCCCTTAATTTTAATAAGATTAAATCAAATTAAATAAAATATTAATAATATAAGTAGTTGTTTTATTAAGAGTTTTTGATAGGTTGATGGGTAATCCCTAAGCTAGCATCACCCTTGGTAATAGTCATACCCTATATTTTTTATCAAGTTGTAATATTACCTTTCTATCTATTTGTCATTAACGAAGTTTATAGAACTTGCCACTTGAAACCTATGTGAAATTTTTTTGGTCTCGTTAACACTCTTAGACTTTTACTAAAATCTCACTTTAGTCTTTATAGTTTTATGAAAATCTCATTAATGATTTTTTTGGTCTTTTTTTCTTGGCTTTTTGTTGATGTATATTTACGATTTTCATGTTTTGCCCTTCGGTCAAATAAAGAAAGATAGAATTAGGTTAGCCCACTAAATTAAAACACTTTTTATACTTTGGACATTAAATGGATATAATTTAAATATTAGGGCACACAATGACACAAATTTCTTACTTTAGGGGCTAAAACAGCCAATTTTAATTAAATTTCTGTATTTACCCTTAACTTTAATGGGATCTAGTCTACAAATGGAATTCAGTTGGGGGACCAAACCAAAATAATTTTTATACATTGGGAACTAAATACATTCAATTTAAATAGATAACCAAATTGACTTTAGGATTTTCTTGATTGTAGGGTTGGGCACATAAATAAATAAATAAAAAAAACTCACAAACAGAACTGATCCAGACTAATTCGGTAGGTTTGATTTGATTTTTTTAATTTGCGGTTCAGTCCTGATTTGGAAAATTAGGGAATCGATCTCTGGGGATTGATCCCAGATTTAGGTTCATGATTCTATATTTGAACCGAACCGAACTACATAATATGTTTATTTTTGCTAGATATTATGTTTGTTTGAGTTAATGGTGGAATAATATACATGTTATGTTTTGAAAGCTTATGTTCCGAAAAATCATGACAGATTAACATTGAACAATGTTTGCTTAATCTTATGTTTTTGTTTCTTGGTAAATATTATCAGAGTATGGAAATGGGGTCACTGTTATTGTGCCTTAATTTGAGATGTATTATGGCCTTATTTTTATGATCCGAATCGTTCATTTTTTAGGGTTTGTTGAAATGGGGTCACAACAGTGACCCCATCTCCTTGTTTAATGGACATATTATTATTTTTAAAAATTAAGACAAGTTGATTTTTTTTGAAAATGTTATATGATTTTTCTTGTGAACAGATTATGTGGAACCGTGGTTCCAAATTGAATCAAATCATGTTTAAATTATTTGATTCAAATTGGTTCCATGATTTTAATAGTTTGGTTTGATTCCAATTTTTATGGAAGTGTAAACAATAAATTAGTCCTGATCGGTATTCCTCCATCCGTCGTTGGATCCTAGATCGAGCTCATGCACCGCCGCCTCGACTCCTCTCTGTCGCCGTCGACTGTGTTTGGTTAAACAACCCTCATCTCCTTATCCTCCTCTCTCTCTCTCTCTCTCTCTCTCTCTCTCTCTCTCTCTCTCTCCATTTTGTTCCTAAACCATAGCCCCCGCCGCATTGCCCTTCTGTGTCACCGTTGTAGTTACCGTCGTCGACAACTCGCGACCTCATCGTAGAGTATATGACCCATCAGATCTTAGAGCCAAGTAGGCTTAGATCTGTTCGAAAGCCT
Source organism: Camellia sinensis (assembly GCF_004153795.1). Taxonomy (NCBI): domain Eukaryota; kingdom Viridiplantae; phylum Streptophyta; class Magnoliopsida; order Ericales; family Theaceae; genus Camellia; species Camellia sinensis. The sequence continues at coordinate 382,251 of NW_021026654.1, forward strand.
TAGATTTGGCTCAGATTGAAACACAGAAGTCATTTCGCATGGCTTCCTCATCTTGCACTCTCACGTCTACCGCATCATCCAGTACGATCTCACTAGTTTTCCCTTCGGATCTCGCCTCGCCTCCCTCAACCGCCACGCTGGCTCTTCAATCCTTACTCTCGGGACCGATCCCATACCGTTATCTTGATTCCTGTTCATGAAGTGAACCTCACCCTCATTTGAGTTATATATACTTTTCTCTCTTCAATTGGAAGATTTACGCGTTAAAGGTTGGGAATTGCGTTTGATACGTATTTGAAGTACTCATTCAATTGCCAATTGATAGCTAATAAAATCGTTTTTTAAGTTTAAAGTTCGAATAAGCTTTTGATTACACTTAATATTAGGCGAATATATGATTACAAGCTGAATGGGATAAAAATTTGGAAGCTTGGTGTGGTATAAAGGTTTTTGTTGATGAAAATGGTTGGAATGTATCTGTCAATAGATTTTTTTTGGCACAATTACAACTAGAGGCGTAAGTCAGTTGATATATTGGAATTTTTGCTTGAAATAGAATGAAGTAAAAAAATATTCTGGTAGTTCTTTTCAGAAGTAGGGAAATTTTTAGAATTTTGAGATTGTGTTTGTTTGAAAAAAGTTATGGCTGGAGGAGGGACAATGGCTGTGAAGAGGCATCACAGACAAATTTGTTCATCTGTTGAACGACGGAGATAGGGGATCTAGGTTTCTTCCAGTAAAGATGAAGATAGAACAAATGTATTAAAAAAGGCTCAGATCTTGGTCACCCCCCTCTTCCATGGGTCTCTGATTCAAATCTGTTGAATTCAACAGATCATTTATTTTTGTTAAACAGATTGAATTCTTTTTTGGATGATTGTTGTTCTTGATGAACAAATAAAGATAAAAAAATAAATAGATAGGATTTGAACATATAATAAATTTGGACAGATATAATTTTATTTGGACAAATATTTAAATAGAAAAGAGAAATTTGAATTGAAATATTAAAAAATTAAACAAATAGGGTAAAATTGAATAGATAGGGAAAATTTTGAACAAATAAGAAAAAATTTGAACACGGAAAAATCTTGAACATATTGGAAATTTTTTTGAACATGTAGTCAATGAAAGTCAACAGATAAAAAAAAGTCAACAGATAAATTAAAGGATAAAATTAAAAACAAAGTGTCCTGCAAACTAAACGAAAAGTGTAACGCCCTCAAAAAAAATACATAAAACCCATCTCTTTAGACATGCATTAATACAAAGAAACCAACCATCTTTCCATTAATTAGAGTAGTCCTTACAAAAGTATTACATGTTAACAACAAAAGCAAATGCCCTACGGGCTTACAGCTTTCCAAGTTAACACTTGGTTACAAAAAGAAGAGTGCTAACTCAATACATATTAAGCCCTTGGTTTGAATTTACATGTAATCCATCAAAAGAAAGCAAATAACAAAGCAGTCTGTCTGCCTTTAGCCTCCCAAGCTATGTCCTTGGAGGTGGCATGCTACCTGTACCTGAAAATGATGTCCCATAAAGGGAGAGCCACAGCCCAGTAGAAATACACTAAACCAGCCATGAACAATGACTAAAAGATTAGCAGTTGATAGATGGTCAACACAGATACATCCACAGATACATCCACATATACTACATTTCGATATCGTGACATTAAGTCCATGTTACATTTCATTTACCATGTCTTTTCCAACTTAGAGTTTGAAAACAAGGCTCGACACCTAGCCAAATAACTTCATGAGATTTAGACTCATCTTTAAAACACTTTCAAAATTCATGAGGGATACACATTTTAATGCTGTATCAATAACACATACACCATTTCCACACTTTGCGAAAGAAAGATACACATTTCAGTGTTGTATCCACGTAACATAGAATCACTTCTATACTTTACAATTGATAACGATATACATTTTAGTGTTATATCAAATCAATTCAAACACTTCCATAATCAACACTTGATACACATTGTAGTGTTGTATCAATGTCACACAAAATCCGGTTTACAGGTCCATCCCCTATCTTCCCCCCTAAACCGTGGAGTACATGCCCCATCTCCTCCCACACAACACGTGTATATAAAAATAGATCATATACAATCAATCAATACATAGAATTAATATATTATTCCAATTGCTATATTCAATAGCATACTCAATCGATTAGTTTTAGTTTGCCTAATCATCATGCAGTATCTACAACAATCAAGACTATCCTCCACCGATTGCCCAAAGCAGTTATTTATATACTGAAAATAAATGCACCAAATGGATATATAATCAACATTTCAACTAGGTGAGCGATGAACGAATCAAACTACACCCTTTAATCCCATATACATCCAATTCCAACATTCTCAATTTAATTCTTTTTTTCTTCAAATTAATTATACCAATTAATTTATCAATGTAATTAGAGCATTTTTCATAATTAACATCACAACCCTAAGGTTCCATTTTTCACCAATAAATCAATATTGATCTCATTTCTCTGTGCCAAACATGCATATAAGTTTATATAAACAAAACCTCAACTTTTATAAAATTACACAAAGGCCCAAACTTTCTCAAAATTACCCAACAACCCCCAACTCATCAAAATACTAAAATTCAAAGACAAAATTCATGAGAAGGAGTAGGATATCCTTACCTCGAAGTTAGAGCTCAAACGAGGAAGTTGAAGAAAACCAAAATGCTCAAAACTCAAAGATCCACGGATCAAAATGGAGCTCTCGACGATCCACACACTTTTTACAAAGGCCGGAGGATAGGGAGACACTCTAACTAGATCAAACCCTAGAGAGAATGGAGTTTCTACAGAGAGGAGCTCTCAAAATATCTTTTTAGAAAGTAAGAGAGAGAGAGAGAGAATGTAAAAAGTGATTTTAAAAAGCCCAGCTGCCAACTGATATACGACATTCCCGCTCGAGCGGAGAACACAACGCTCGAGCGTCAAGAACAAAAAACTAGGTACGCTCGAGCGCAAGAAGGCCCGCTCGAGCGCCAAGACACAAGAATAAAGTACATCCGCTCGAGCGCGAAAACCAATCCGCTCGAGCGTAGATTTTTCCCTCCCAGAACTAACACCGAAAAGTACTACCCACTCGAGCGCCATAGTACCCGCTCGAGCGCGACCGCTCGAGCGTAAAGAAACCTGCTAGAGCGTAAAAATCACACCTGCAGAAGTTTTATTGGGACACGAAATACTGGGAGTGTGCAATATCCGCTCGAGCGCAACAAGGCCCGCTCGAGCGGAACGACCAAAAACCTGGCAACAAGATTTTAGACCACGGTTCAACCCACCTGTTCGAAACATGCCCAACACATCCTAAAACTCAAACAAATGGATTTAAAGGACGACAACAAGATAGATACAACTACCAACTCCACGGAACCGAGTTCGGAATACAACAGAACAGTAAAGGGACAACCGGGATCGCTATAAAAAGACTTTTCACCAAACTATTTCATAAAAGGTGGATCTCTCATCAACAAAAAATATTTATTGGATCTAATACCTTATATCTTCCTTAACTTGGATTTATCACCAATTTACTATTTAATTCCCTCACAAATTTGGTGTAAGATATTGTAACACGTCCGCGAGGGACCCCGCTACAGTTCGGACTCGATTCGTGTCACGGTTCTTAATCTGAACCAAAGAGTCCAAATCTGGCAAATCGTTTTGAGAAAACAGATTTTTTTGAAAGAAGTGCCAAACATGGACTGCTTTGCCAGATACAGAGTCGCCACCTAAATATTTTATTTTGGGGGAATTTAGGAAACCCTGACTCGGTGCCAAAGGCCACGTGTCCGTCATCACCAAAGTTGCGTCGGCTTGGGAACTTGGGTACGATTGGGGAAGGTCAGCTATGAGCACCCCCTCTCGCCCGATCCGAAGATCGGCCTCTACTAACCGTGATATCCGTTTTTGAAAACGTTATATGTTCTTAACCTGATTATTAGCTTAGAATTACTATGTTATGCGCACAACACAAAAGTATAGACTAGATTACCTGATTTGGGAATAAGCATTGCATATCCGATTGTTTTGGAAAAATGTTTTGGAATTTGCTACTCGCAAGTAGGCTAAAACACGGATTTCAATGAGTCATTCCAACTTAGACAATCCAACCTTCACCCACAGGCATTCAAGCAGTTATATCACATAAGCAGCTAGCCTCATGGTAATCATGCTATCATGGCAACACTCACACGCATGCAAGGATGCTAAAGCATAAATACTTACATCGTACTCCGTGCCAAAACAAAGAACTCGTTAGCAATCAATGCATGATCCAAGTTCACGTTTAAATGTCTAATGCAACGCATACGGAATGTCGCTAGAGTAGGCTCGGCTATTCTATGAATGACATGTGAAAATGCACAAGTAGCATGTATTCAAGTTAGATTTGAAATACTAATGTAGTTAGCATGATGCGCCGAGCCCGGTGCATGCAATACTGATGAATGATGCACGCATGCATAGCATAAGGTATGCTAAATTAAACATGACCTATTACTAACCATCAAAGCAGGTAAGTAAAAGGGAGAAAGAAGTGGGGGTTGGAAGACATGCGCACACTCACCCACACTTATTACAAATTCGCCCTTGCCCGGAGGGACCAAAAGAATAATACAATTCGAATAATGAATTAACTATCCTAGCTAATTAATTATTACAGACCAACTAAATTAATTAAACAAATTAATTAATTTAAGAAAGCAAGAAAAAAAAAGGCCTCGGGAAGAGGGCCCAATGCACGCGCACTCGGGTCTTGCTCGGAAGTCCACTGCCATGCACAGGCTGGCTCTGTTTTCCCTGCTCTGCCCCTCTGAAAACTTCCAAAGTCTCAGAATTGCTTCCCTGGACATTGGGAGACACCACCGGCTGAGGAGAATGGCCACCGGCAGTAAGATGTGATCATCGGCTGTTGATGAAGGTATCGGCCACGAATGGATTGCCAGTCGGCACTATGTGCAGTCAATCGGCAAAAAGTTCCTGCAGAATCTGTTTGACAGCAGCAAAGGATAGAGCTTTGCATGGCAATGCAATTCAAGTAATGTATGCACCAACCATATCCCTTATCATGTTTATTACTCAAAGGGACATGGTCCTTGGTTCTCGGACTATCCATCGCGCATTTCAATGCGTGATGGCCCAAGAGACCAAATTATGCATTTTGATTTCAAATGACATGCAAACCAATTAAACACATAAAGCCCATCCTCTATCATACTCAATTCAAGAGGCAAAGCATGCATGCTCTATGCAATGCAACCTAGGCATGGAGGCTAAGTATGCAACATGAACATGAGGACAAGTATGCAAGTTAGCAAACATGCAAAGTGTAACCTTAACCATGCACACATGCAAGGCATGTAACATGTTAGGAAACTTAGCAAGAAATGCATGCCAAATGCAACACCATTTAAACATGCAACAAAATGTCATGAGCCAAGTACCTAAGCATACAAACATGCATGCAAACATGGTTGAATACCTAAGCATATAGAAGCAACTTTCAAGCACACTTACAAGGGGAAAACATTGGCACATAGCATACATGATAAGCCTTGAAAAACATGTAGAAGATGATGCCAAATCAACCTACCAATGCAAGCAAAGCATGCCTCCAAGCCCAAGGACTTAAACTATGATCATATGACACACGAAGAAAATGATCAAAGTGAATTAAAACAGTCCCAAATCATGCCAAATTAAGGTCAAAGACACACCTAGATGGCCTCTAAATGGCCTATACATGGAAGCATACAAAAGGGACCAAACATGGAGTATAAGATACCAACCTCTTAAAGCATTAAAGGAGCATCAAATGCAAGCATACAAGCATGCTATAAGGACTGAAATGACATGATAAGTGGTTCCAAACCACTGAAACAAAGCAAGTAAAGCATGCTAGAGGGGTCAGCACTGAAGGCCTACAAGGGAGATTGTATGGTAGCTATACAAAGCGAAGCATGGATGACCCAAATGACCAAAAACAGACCTCAAGCACACTAAAACATGCATAAAAGCTTCACAAAGCTAAGCCAAAACAAGTAAGCATAGTGGTCTAAATGCTAAGCACATGTTAAGGCAATTCATGGCATTACAAGACAAGTATGCATAGCAAGCATGGTGTGTCTAAACCAACTTAAAATAATGCTATTTCATGGCAAAATAAGCATAAATAACAGCTAAGGCATGGTCAACAAGAGCCTAAGCTAGGTGCTCCCTCAAGAGGCAAAAATGGTCCTTTTCAAGGACAACAAGGAAAGGGGGTGGCCCTCTCCTTCTTGGGACCTCAAAGCACCATCCTTACCACTGAAGTCCCTCAAGATTTCAGTGGTGACGAGGCCCAAACACCAAGGTCTCGGAGCTCACCCAAAATGGCACAAAATGGAGCCTTACAAGGCTTAAGAGGGGTCAAACAACCCCAAAGCTTGAAACAACCTTAAACAACTATTTAGAGGGCCTAAAAACAGAACTTTTTTATGTTATACACAAAGCTCAAATATAGTTTCAAGGTAAGCTAAAAGGCTATGCAAGAAAGGGGTAAAAAGGGGCAAAGTTGTTACCCTTGAAGACTTCCTTCACAAATGAAGCTCCAGCAGGTTCTTTAGCTCCAAACCAGCTCCAAGAACTCCAAGAACACTCCTTTGGCCCTCAATAACCAAGAAAAGGTGTAATGGTGGGTGTTTGTGTGCAAAAGTAAGACCAAACACACACTAAACTAACAAGAGAGGGAAATATAGAGACGAAATAGATACAAATTCCTAACCCTAATGTCAAAGCTCTCTAAAAATGTTGTCTAACCCTAATGCCAAGAGAGGAGCCCTCTTCTTATAGGCAACTCCCTCTTGTAAGGCTTCCAAAAGAAGCCATCCAAGAGGAAAATCCCTCCATACACGTGTATGGAGGGGAACAGAGTAGGTGCCAACTATCACAGCTGGCACAAAATATCTACTAAAAGTAGATGAATAGTGGTCGACCATCTAAAATTGCAATTTTGACAAAATAAATGGCCGACCGGCAACAAAGAGTGCCGACCGGCAATATACATTGCCAATGGCATAAAATCACTGGCCGGTGGCCTCAAGCCATGGCCGGTGATGTGTGGGGGTGCCTCACAAGGCATTCCCTGCCCCTCCAAGGGAAAACACAAGTGTTTGGTTCAAAACCAGACACAACACGGTCGAGTCGAGAGATCCTGAGACAAGGCGCGCAACCGAGACCTCCGGGAACTCAAGATGAACACAAACGAGGGTAATCACCAAGTGTTCCAATGGTGACATCCCAAGTCTTGAGGACGGTCAAAAATGGGGTGTCTACAGTTGCCCCTCTTGACAGAACTCGAAAGTCATAACAATGACGGGAGTGAATGTCAAAGCCCAGAGACGACCCATTTTTGACAAGGCCGAAGACTCAGACAAACATGCAAGACAAACAAGATATGCGCCCTAAGGCGGAGGCAAGATGCAAGACAATGCACAGAGTCGGACATAACTTATGATCATGCAAAGAAAGCTGTAATGAAGCACACATGCGACAGTTTTAAGCTAGCATACACCAATGCAACTACATTACAAATGCAGAAAGGATGTAAGAGAATTATGCAATTCTCGATACGTCTCACTCGGAGGATACAATACCTGTGCGGTTCGTCTGGTTGCACCAGCCTCAAATGAACCGTACATACAATATCGTGCCTAAAAAGAAAGCAAACTTAACAGTTACAATATTTGTTAGCAACATGCATGACAATGCAAGAACGAATGCAAAATGATATGCAATATATACAAAACAATGTATAAACAATGCAAATGAAGATGCAATGTAATTGAAACAATGCAAACTATATGCAAAGCAATTGAATCATGATCCAATCATGAGTGGTTCGAAACCGCACCTATGTCAAATAGATTGATGGAGGTAACAAGTCCGTCTACCATAGAACGATCAACTGAACTATGAGTAATGTAGACGGACATAAGAACAAGTATTGTGGGGGATGACATAGGTGGGGAAACGACCCGCTGGGGAAAGGACAACAATCCTAATGCTGGATGCAACAATTACACTACAATGTAATATACACAATGAAAATGCTGGGGAAAATGGCAATGCATATGGCACGCAGGCCAAACCAAATCTTGCCTAGCATGTACGCATACAAGCTGCGTCTAACATAGAACGGTCCACTGAACTATGTTTCGCCGTGAAAAGTATGGGCGCATACCGAACCAAGCTCAACATGGAAAGACGCGAGCCATAGGCGGAGGTGATGCAGTGAATGCATGCAAGCTACAATGCAATATCTGCAAATATGCAATGGAACGGAAATGGATACAATGGATATAGCCTACGGGCCAAACCAAATCTTGCCTAGGAAGGGCATGTACATGTACAAGCCGCGTCTAACATAGAACGGTCCACTGAACTACGCTTCGACACGAGAAGTATGGGCACATACCAGACCAAGCTCAACATCGAAAGGCGCAAGCCATAGGCGGAAGGTGATGCAATGAATGCATGCAAGTTACAATGAAATGTGCGCTGGGATGGAAAAGATACGATGGATAAGGCATGCAGGCCAAACCAAATCTTTGCTTAGGAAGGGCATGTACACGTACAGGCCGCGTCTAATATAGAACGGTCCACTGAACTATGCTTCGACACGAGAAGTGTGGGCATATACCAAACCAAGCTCAACATGGAAAGGCGCGAGCCATAAATAGAAGGTGATGCGATGAATGCATGCAAGCTACAATGCAATATACACTACATTACAATGATTCATGACAATGCAACTATTTATGATGATGCATGACAATGCAATTATATTTTTTTTATTTTGTTTTTGAAATGCAAATGCATGATGATGCATGATTTCGAAATGTGCGACAACGCGCGGCTTTTAAGATGCACGCGAACTTGCATATGCGACGACGCGAGTCGCTTGAAATACATGTATAATGCAACTTATCAAAAGTCGTTTGGGCACGACAAACACCGAAGGACTTGCACCTTCAGAGGATTTAGGGTCTCCTAGACCGTGGCAATTCTCGATATGTCTCACTCGGTGTATACCATACCTGTTCGGTTCGTCGGGTTGCACCAGCCTTAAATGAACCGTACATACAATATCGTGCCTGCAAAGAAAACAAACTTAACATGTACAATGTGATTAACGACATGCATATTAATGTACTTGAAAATGCGTGACAACGCAAAGCAAGTGGGAAGCATAACAATGTTGTGGAGGCACGGGCATGTAAGTGGAGCACGCGGTCTACGCAGGCAACAAAATTGATCAGAAGCATGCGGTCTACGCAAGCAATGAAATTGGTTTCAAACGTGCGGTCTACGCAAGTAGAACATGCGGTCTACGCAAGTAATGAATTTGAACATAAGAAAGCGGTCCATGCAAGTAGAACATGCGGTCTACGCAAGCAAAACATGCGGTCTACGCCAGTAATGAAATTGATTAAAAACATGCGGTCTACGCAAGTAGTGAAATTGATTACAAACATGCGGTCTACGCAAGTAACGTAATTAATTATAAACATGCGGTCTACGCAAGCAAAACATGCGGTCTACGCAGGCAAAACATGCGGTCTACGCAAGTAATGAAATTGATTATAAACATGCGGTCTACACAAGTAATGAAATTGATTATAAACATACGATCTACGCAAGCAAAACATGCGGTCTACGCAAGTAATGAAATTGATTACAAACATGCGGTCTATGCAAGATAGCGTGATTGAATGCATGCAAAATGCAATGAGATGCGCAAAATAGCGCGATGCGTTAGACAACGCAAGTGCACAAGACAGTGCGATTGATATGTGATGCGCATGGGGTAACTTTTGAGTTTTGTAAAAGCCAAAAAGGTACGGAAATGATACACCTTGCATGAATTCGAGTGCCACGCACAGAAGACACGATTCGAGGTCAAAACGGAGGCCGGTTGAGCGTCAGAAATGCACTGTTTTACACTGTTTTGAGCACTAAAGGCCATGGACCCCACACATGACTCAAACAAGGGTGTAGGAGGCTCCAAAACCGTTGTAGGAGACCACTGGATGTCCACCGGCCATCAAAATGCATCATCAGCCGTCCATCGACCATCATACAATTTCCATCGGCATAATATTTTGCTGACCGACAAAGAGTGTGGCCGACCGGCAAAAAGTCCCTGTATTAGGGCAATTTCGGCATTTTGCTACGGGTCTTTTAAAATAGGGCTTCTAGCCCTATTTTCTTCACTTCCTCTTGCTCGAAATTTCTCCCCCTCTCTCTCTAGATCATTTTCCTCCTTTGATTTCCTCATTTTCTTGCGTTCTAGCGTCCATTTCGTCGTCCGATTTGCGAATACCTTCGCGTTTCGAACGTTTTGAACCGATTGAAATTTCATTTCGGTGTTGTTTTTTCGATTTCCGCCACTCGGGGCTTGTTTCCCTCGAGTTTTTCTCGATATCTGTGCCTTTTCCGCACTTCGACTTTTCTGGCCTTTTCCGGCCTTCTCGGGGTTGACTTTTTGTTGACTCTTCACATTCTCGCCCGGTTGTTCATCTTCCAGCCATTTTCACATTCTCTCCGAGATGGCGGACGATCTTCCATAGGGCGGGACCCCTCCAGAGCTCGAGATGGATCCTGAGGCCGAGCCCTTGCCACTTCACAGCCGGCTGTTCGATCCGGAGACCTGCAGGCATGCGGTTCATGTGATGCTCCCCGATGGACTATGCCAGTTCCGGAGCTTCGAGAGGGGCGTGGCACCCGAGCTTCTCTTGCGTGAGCCCACCTCCCATCTGTCCTTTGGCTCTTTCGAGGTAACATTCTTTCTTCTGTTTTATTATTTTCCGCAATGTAGAACATAACTGCCATTAGTTGATTCTGTTTTTTAACTGCTTAGCCCGGATGCACCGATACAGTGTACACTGTAGTTGATTGCAAACATACTTGCAACCGATATCTGTTTGAAACTTACACGTGCACACACACTGCACTGACCCTGAATCACCCAAACGCACGGCACACACTGTATTTCACTGCATACATACTGGTACCCGGTATTTGCTTGAATCTGAAAACATGCACACATGCTGTATTTGCCCTGAACCACTCAAACACGCTGACACATCACATGTTGTAGTTCACTGTAAGTACACCGGCACCCGATGTCTGTTCGAATTTGAAAACATGCACACATGCTGTATACCTGTATGCTTCTTAAAACTGCGTTTTGAATATTGCCTCGCAATTGTTGTTTTTTTCTTTTTATTACAGGGGGATTCCCATACCATCTGCGGGTATGGGAATGTCGTTGCTCGGGATTGGTACCTAGAGCTGCCAGACGCGGTTTGTCATATCATCGACGAGGCCGATTTTGGCATCTTCTGCAGGGGGCTCTCCCAGCTTACGACCTGCAGGCCCTTGCTTGCCGCTTTAGTGGAGAGATGGTGGGATACCACCAACTCCTTCCACTTCTTTGTCGCGGGGGACATGACGATGACCCCTTATGATTTCTCGATGCTCACCGGCATCAGGGTAGGGGGTGATCCGATCCCCTTCGACACTGATATGGATGAGTGGGATGCCGCCCAGCTGTACCTGCTCGGCACCCAGCCTCCCCTCGCTCGAGCAGGGTTTGTCAGGTACTCTTGGTTTGAGAGCCATTTTTGGATTCAGCCAGCCTTGGCGGAGGAGGCGCAGATGACCCCAGAGGAGGTGGATCGGTATGCGTGGGGCTTCATCATGTTTCTGCTCGGGATGACCCTTTTCGCCGACTGGGCGAACACCGTGCCTCTATGTCTGTTGAGCGCACTGGTGGATATCAGGTGGATCCGCCGCTATGACTGAGGTGGCGCCGGCTTGGCCACTTTGTATGGTTACATGAGCTCTTGTTCCCGCCTCAGCGGACAGCTTCTTGGCGGCTACTGGCAAGCTTGGGAGGTACACCTTCTTCCCCTTTTACATTTCTGCTTCATGTTTCCTGTATTCTGTACACTGCACACACCACGGTCTGCCTTTCACTGACTATATACTGCACACGCAGCACACATATACTCTGCTTTACCTTGACTGTATACTGCACACACTGTATACTCTGTACAATACACTGCACAACACACGGCTCTGCCATTTCTGCTTTATTCTGTATTTTGCTTTATCTGATAGTCATACTTCAGTTGTGGGTGTATGCCTACTTTCCCAGGCTTGCCCCAGTACCTGATGTGGAGACCCCACTCGGCGTCCCCTTTTCTCATCGCTTTGATGTGCGATGCGTGCGGAGACCACGGGAGTCTTTTATTTTCTTCCGCCGCTACTTCGACACCATCACCGCCGCAGAGGTATGTTCAACTTTAGAATTTGCTTAGGCTTTGCTTAGCGCTGTATGTTTGATAACAGATAGGTAACAAACTGCATATTCACCCGCAGATCACCTAGCAGCCCTGGGCTCCGTTGCCGGCCGTGGTGAAGGATCACTATGAGGGCGCAGGGGTGGCTGCCCGTTGTCGGATTTTGTTGGAGGGCCCGGTCTGTCGGGCATGGTACCTGGGCGAGTGTTTCTTACGTCAGACCTTGGGTTTACCGGAGCAGATAGTTCCGGGTCCGCCTCCTACACATATGAGGCATACTGAGAGGTTCACCGCCCAAGAGATGGCCGATTACACGATCGGCTGGGACACGGGGGACTTCAGGGGCGAGGGCGACTACGCAGAGTACGTCCGGACCTATATCATGCGACCTTTGAGCGGTGGTCGCCGAGTTGAAAGGGAGAGGCCAGTAGCGCCGGTAGCTGGAGCAGGAGCTGGGGCAGGGACGTCGAGGACGACTCGTGTCCGTGGCAGGAGCGGAGCTCGGAGGGGTCAGGGGGTTAGTTGGCCAGCGCTACCCACGGTACTGACATGCCAAGGGCAGGGTGGGGGGACGTACCAGATTCCCTTTTGCTCCTCCTCCGGCTGACCATGAGTTGGTCGGGTTCTATGACTTACCTCCGGTATGTACTACTTCATCTTGCATCTTGCATTGTCATTTTATTTCAGTTTATTTTGATATTCCGCAGAATACTGATGCCTTTGATACTTTTGCAGGCGTCCTCCGAGTACACCCGGTAGTCCCTGGAGTTGAATGCCTCCATGATGGGGATGCTACAGTGGACCTTCGACCTCCTGGCCCTCTACAGTATTCTGGCGTGTCCTCCTGACGACGATCTCAAACCATTCATAAACTGATTCGCGTAATCTGATGCACGACATAACACCTGACACACTGATCTCATAGCGTCTGATACACTACATACACTGCATTTATACACTGCACTCTGCACTGATAAACTACTCACGACATTTGCACACTGTACTCATACACTGCATTCTGCACTGATAGGCTGCTCACGGCATTTGCACACTGTACTCATACACTGCATTCTGCACTGATAGGCTGCTCACGGCATTCACATACTGTACTCATACACTGCATTTTGCACTGATAGGCTGCTCACGGCATTCACATACTGTACTCATATACTGCATTCTGTACTGATACACTGCTCACAGTATTCTGATGTATTTGCCTTTTGTGCTTTTCAGCCTCCCTTCCAGATTCCTTCGGCAGGTGGCGTTCTGGCTGGGCCCTCTATTCCTGCTCGAGGAGGGCGTGGAGACGCTGTACGTCCCCGTACCAGGGCAGGGCGTGTTCATGTCGGGAGTAGCTCTCGGACGCCGACCACTGATGATGACGATGATGATGATAATGAGTCCGAGGCAGAGGCGGAGACCGAGTCATCTGAGGAGGCTGGAGACGACTCAGAGTCAGGCTCAAATGGCGATGCTGATGACGATGCCCCTGGACCTTCGTCCAGGAAGAGGGTGAGGACAGATCCCCAGGCCCGAGACTACTGATGATGATCCAGATTACTGCTTTTCTTCTTTTTTGTACTCTTTTTTCTTTTTATTCTTTCTTTTTGCTGGTAGTTAGATTACCTTGTACAGCCACAGGCAGATTTTTGTTTTCAAAGCTATGTACTTGAAAAAGATAATGAAATGAACAAACTTTTTTCTTAAAAAGTGTTACATTTACATATCTCATGTATTGCATCGCATCACATCATGTTACACCTCAATGTGAATGGAATTGACCTGTTGTCTGAAAAAAAAAAAAAATTGAGCATTTGTACTGTAATGATCAGATAACCAAACGGCCTCATAGCAAAACAGCCCAAGCAACACACTGCTCAAACTGAACGTACAACCCATACTCTGTTGGGGATTAGTCTGCGTACAGCCCCTAACACCACACTCGGTTCGTTCTGCATACAGCAAATCCTGAACAAACGGCCCAATCTGACAAGACGGAACACAAAGATAGAACTAGTTGAAGTTGAAGCACGCTCAAATGCCCCGAATTTTTTCTTCTTCTTTTGCTTCACACAGATGTAGAGAATGGCACAGCACTCTGAGCATAAACGATTTTCGAAATAGAAAAAGGATTTTCAACCTGGGTATCGAGCCTAAAACTGAACACAGCGGGAAGGACTCAAACAAAAGGTACACAACCTAAACACATCGAGTAACACTCAGAAAAGACCCAAAACAAAAGTTGAGGTGAACAAAACGAAAGACACGACACGCGGACATGTTCAACGAAAGACCTCAAATCTCGAGGAGCCAGTTCCTCCGGGTATGTTTCCCACCCTTTCTGATTTGTGAATCTCACATCACTCGGCCTTCAAGCTCATTTTTTTTTTCTCTCAAAACCCTTTTTCTTACTTTTCTCTCAACTTACACCTCTCTATTCTTTATTCTCTCATTTTTCATCCCTCCCCAAGGTGATTGATGAATGAATAGGAAGTTGCGGGTTCATGCCCAACACCGTTAGCTCACAGTTACTTCTTCTGGCAGGTAGAGTGCCTTCCTGGCAAGTATGTTGATGACGGGGGAAGATAGAACACCTGACTCAACTGTGCCCCTAGTTCATCATTTTGACCATTTTTTAGTTTTCTACTAAAACAATTTTGACCAAAATGAGAGTCGGATTAACACACTTGTTCGATCTTTGATTTGAAATCATGCAAGTCATGCCATGAGCACTGAAAATTTTCCTTTCTTGGGTCCCAGAAAATGGTCCAATTTTGAAAAAATAAAACAATTTTTGAGAAAATGGTCAACCTCAGTAAAAATTCTCAAAAACTATTTTTATAAACGGCCGCCGCCCAACGAGTGCGGAACTTACTCTCGAGATGCACAACCTCGGATCGGAGGCAATGGAAAATTGCCCCTTGTTTGAAGGACGCTGCACGGCAACGGAAAGTTGCCCCTGGTTTGAACGGCGACTCATGGCAACGGAAAGTTGCCCCTTGTCTGGATGACGCCATAGCATTTGGTAAACAGTCTTCGTCAGTGATGATTGTAAACGAACTCTCTCGGATACAGAGAAGACGAAGATGGTCAAAGCCAATATATGGACACAGTCACTTTGAAGGTGTTGAGGGCTGGACTTCAGGACGAAGTTTCCTATGGTCGTCACAACCGAACTATCGGATTTAGAGAAGGCAAGGATGATCAAAACCATTACATGGACTGAGGCGCTATGAAAGCGTTGGGGGCTGGACTTCAGGATGAAGTTGCCTACGTATCCCAAACATGGGAATCAAGCCTTACATAGTTTCGGTTAAAGTACACTCGGGTATTTTAACCTTCACTTTTCAGGCTCTAACTTTTCCCAAGGTGCCCGATGCGGGTTTTCGACCTTGCGAGCTTCTTTTCATTTTCTTCTTTTTTTTGTTTTTTTCTTGATTTTTTGTATCTTTTCATTCTCTTTTTTCTTTCTTTTTTTTTTTATTTTATTTCTTCTCTTTTTTTGCATTTTTTGTATTTTTCTCTTGCTCTAACTTTTGCCTAGGTTGCCCTTCCGGGTTTTCAGCCCAGCGAGCCTCTCAAAGGGTAAAAGTGTAACAAGTCCATGCCAAATGGTTTTTGAAGTTGAAGCCTCTCTGTATCTAGGAGAATGGCTATTGCAATGATTTGCAGAAGAATCCATCATGGCTGCTCCACGAGCTTCTTCTGGTGAGATCTAATCTTTTTTATTCGACTTTGGTGCCTCTTGTTCGAGGGCTGCTTCAAAACTGGCCACACGGACCTCACATGGCGGTTGACCGTTGAACTTTCTAAACGGGTTCAAGGTTCGAAAACGGACGGGTTGAGTCTTGAGGCTGAGAGCGATCCTAGGCTGCACAATCTCAAGAGCGATTCCACACAAGTCTTCACAGGGCCGCGCAAAACATTTGTTTTTGAAAGTTTTTAAGAAAGCGACAAATCGCTCGCGCCGAAGATAGTGTGGAACCAATCTGGATTAGGCCAGGGTCCTTCTCAGTACTCACGCTAACAAGCATGGTTTCATTCATTAAAGGCTAAGCATGCCTCTCCTTTTTCTCAAATTGATCAAAGTTTTGCAAAACTCGAGGAATTCTTTCCTCTTTGTTTTCACCGCAGTGTTAAAGAGGTTTTGAAAAACATAGGTCAATGCAATGATTTTTAGGGCACAAGAGAACAGGTGGAATGCACGGCCGTTCGATTCAAATCCTTTGGCATAACTAGCTCAAAATTAGCGATAAGCATGGAAACATGGTAGCCGCAGCTGTTTCATTCAAATTCCCTGATTATAACTGGCTCCACAACAGAGACAGACTCAAAACAAAAGGGTATTTACAAAACCAAAACGGTGTTCAAGGCAACAACCCTAGAATCACCTGACATCCTATACAACGGGACTGACTCGATACCACAAGACAGACCCAAAAACAAAAAGACTGACTCAGAGCAAAGAGGCAGACTCAAAAACAAAACAGAGAACTGATTCAAAACCCAAGCCGGAAGCTACAAAGCTGCATTTATAAATGCTCAAAAAGTGGTTGCCAGACGCCACATCTGAAGTACACCGAGCGCCGCCCACAGGTGGTCCAACTCCTGATCACATACTCGCAGTATCCTCAAAGTCCAACAACTCGGTGGTAACGGACTTCGCTGAGGTAGGTGGAAGAATGACCTCATTATCGATCAGATCTGCACTTCATGGCGAAGGCGGAAATAGTTGTCGGTGGCGTGACCGGTCTGTTGGTGGTACGCGCAGTACAAAGCAGCATCATGTGTGAGAGGGAGATTTTTTGGGAGAGGCCGAGGTTCAAGGGGTTTGAGATGCCCCCTTTCAGCAAGAATCTGAAGTGCCTTAGACAGAGGCATGTAGAGAGCATGAAAGATCCTGTGCCCTCGGGGCAGGTACTTTGAAGTCTGAGTATTCTTACTAGGCGCACTAGCAAAAGGGTCGGCAGGCACTGCCTTGGTTTTCTGATCTTTCCCAGGTGCAGGGTTGGGAATAGGAGGAACTGTTCTGGCATGACGGGGCCTATCCTGATTCTCTGAGTGACTTGAATTACCCTTAGGTGGAGTGGGGAAAGCATCCTCCACAGTTTTTGCCACAACTGCGGATATCTGTTGCTTGTTTATCCCCCCGGCTTTCAAAGCCTCGACTGCCCGCAGCAGTTGTTCAATGGGATCGGCATCTGCCTTCATTTTGTTCTTGTCTCTGGCCTCAGCCTGATCGGGGGTTTGGGTTACTGCATCAGAACGAAGCCCGGTTGTTGCTGACACGTTATTGCTGTAGCTAGAAGCGACCTCTGGTTGGCTGAGCTCTATCACAATCCGCCCCAGTAGCGGGGGCTCCAGTGGTATGAAATTCCCGGCATACGGTGCCGCTAGCATCGAAGCCGACATTCTATAGGCCAGATCAGCCACGGATCTCTGGAGGTCACCAATCATTCCCATCAGCTCGAATGTAGTGGGCTCGCAAGCCTGATACAACTGGGGGGTCCAGACCGGGTGCGCGACAGGCGACCTGGGCGGATGCGATACATCAACATTGGTTTCATCCCGCAAGGTGATCCCTTGATCTAGCGTAGTCTCTTCTGAGTTCTGCATCATCATAAGTCCTGCCTCAACAAGGAGGAATGCTAGCTATTCTGTATCAATTCTCTGGACACTCTGAACTGAAAGGAAAAACAAACATCATTTCAGCCCAAACAGATCAATCACAGGTGTAGCCGAACAACTGCACTCTACTACTGATCACTGTTCCCCAGAATCACTGTCCCCAAATACTGAACTTGATACCCGCAAATAACGGATTTCTCAACATCACTGATACTGGTGCCCTCGGGCCTAATACTCGATCTTGCAAACTGATATGTACGTTCCTGTAGAGATACACTCTAAAGCACATAGCAAGTAAAGAGAGCCAAAACACCCCTATGTTGGGGTAGGGTTTCCCTGTCCTATTTTGTCAGGAGCTAGGGTTTCACTATGCACGCAACGGTTTCAAACAACCTATAATCGGGTGGGCAACCTGTCCTCGCTTGGAATGGTCACTATGGATCCGAATATGCACTAGGTCGAATGGTCGAAAAGGGTGCCCGGTAAAAATCGGGGTTTGTGTTCCCATATTGTCAAAGCCCATAACCGGTCAGCCTTATGGTCATGCCTTGACAAGACAAGC
>NW_021026654.1:403116-424695 GCF_004153795.1 Camellia sinensis
TGTTAGCATGCTTGCCATGAGGCTAACTGCTTATGTGTTTAACTGTCTGAATGCCTGTGGGTGAAGGTTAGATTACTTGAATTAGAACAATTCATTGAAATGTGAGTTTTAAGCCCACTTGATTGTGGCAAAATCATGCTTTCTAAGCCCACTTGAGGGTGGCAAATCCACGTCTTAGCCTACTTGCGAGTGGCACCTTCAAACCATTTTCAAACAACAAACATGAGATGATTTGTTCCAACTTAAGCGATTTAGTCTATACTTGTGTGCTGTGCACATCACATAGTAATTCTAGGCTAATAACCAGAATAAGAACGCATGTGTTTTCAAAAATAAGATATCATATTAGTAAAGGTCGATCTTCGATCGGGCGAGCGGGGGTGCTCATTGCATGACCTTTCCCTCTCGTACCCAAGTTCCCGAGCCGAGGCAACTTTGGTGATGACGGACACGTGGCCTTAGGCACGAGTCCGGGTTTTCTAAATTCCCCAAAATAAAATATTTAGGTGGCGACTCTGTATCTGGCAAAGCAGTCCATGTTTGACACTTCTTTCTAAAAATTAGTTTTTCAAAACGATTTGTCGGATTCGGACTCTTTGGTGATTTATCAATCTTGTATTGCACTTTGCGAGATCAGATTAAGAACCGTGACATTGAGTCCGAACTGTAGTAAGCCCAATGAACGAAACGGGATTTTTCCGGGACGTTCAGGGACGTCTACAGTTTCTGGCAACTCTGTTGGGGAGTTAGAGAACTTGACTCGAACTCATGATATCTTGTTTTGACTACACTTACGTGTTTCTTTGCATTGCATGTGCATTGGTGCGCCTAGGACACCGTGTTTGCCATCTGCTATTCCTGAATGGTTTGTCGGAGGCTCTCTTTGAGAAGCGTGCCATAAGGCCGACCGGTTACGGGCTTTGCCACGATAGGAACACAAACCCCGATTTTTATCGGGGCACCCTTTTTGACCATTCGACCTAGTGCATATTCGGAATCCATAGTGACTATTCCAAACTAGGACAGGTTGCTTACCCGATTATAGGTTATTTGAAACCATTGCGTGCGTAGTGAAACCCTAACTCCTGACAAAATAGGACAGGGAAACCCTACCCCGCCATAGGGGTGTTTTTGGTTCTCACTTGCTTGCTATGTGCTTTTAGAGTGTCTCTACAGGAACGCGCGTATCGGTTTGCAAGTCTGGGTATCAAGCCTGCGGGCATCAGTATCAGTATTTGGGAATCAGTTTTACCTGTGGGTATCAGATTCAGATTTGGGACAGTAACTTGGAAACAACGATTAGTGTTTGAGAATAGTATATTCAGCTTACAAATGCCAACTGTGTTGTCAATGACCGACTGTGTGTTGCGTTTATTTAAGCCGTTATGCTGTCCGTTTTTCTGGTTGTTTATTTCCTTATTATGCTTTATTTATCTTTTTGCTAGGTAGTTTAGCACAATTGCTTTCGACCAAGCAGATATTCCCCAAGCACTCTGGACTAGAGGTCGTAGACTCCATCGATCTGAGGATCTGGTAGATGAACAACCAGTGTTCTACTCTTTACCCCCAGTCATTAGACGGAGATCAGTGAGGCACAGTGTATCGGTACTGCAGTTTCCAGATCAGTAGTCCTTGAGCAGTCATGTTGAGATTTTGAGTCTACTGCAGAGGTAGATATACCGGCAGTTTAGTTAGATCAGGGCAACATAGCAAGGATGGAGGAAATGATGCGCCAACTCCAACAAAGTATGAAAACTATGCAGCAGGATGTTGTGCGTCAAGTAGAATTTGCCAAACAACAAGTTGAGGTCATGGCTCAACATGCAGAGTTAATTGCCCGGCTACAATAGCAAACCGGAGCATCTGCTTCACACCAAGCTCCTCCCCCACCAAGAGTCCCAATTCCCGGAGAGACGTTGAATGTTCAAAATGTCCAGGATGATATAGACATCCCAACGGGGCCACCTCCACCCCCGATTTTACCTCAACTATCCAAGGCACCCACGCCTATCAATCTACCGGATTCCCCCTTTGAGTTCGAGGTGGACCCCACGGCATTAAAAGTGAGCAAGCTTGAAAAGCTGTTCAAGAAATCTCAAGGTGTGAAGTCCATTCCGGACATTGAGGATGGGTATACCGATGCGGCCTTAACTTTGTCGGACCGGTTTAAGATGCCGCATATTGACCGCTTTGACGGATCTGGGGATCCCATGGTGCATTTGCGGCTATTTTCGGACATACTAAGGCCGATGGACCTCACCAGATTACAGAAGCTTTCTTTATTCGGCCGGACCCTGTCGGGTGTAGTGGCCATTTAGTATGCAAAATTGGAAGATTCCGTCAAGAGGAACTGGGAGGAGATGGTCGAGGCCTTCGTAGCTCAATACTCTTACAACACACAAATCAAGATCACAACTCGTGATCTTGAGATGACTAGACAGGAGCCGAAGGAGAGCTTTTCTGACTTCGTAAGTCGCTGGAGGGCCAAGGCCTCAATGATGACCATTAGGCCAATTGACAAAGATCAAATACGAATGGTTGTGCGCAACCTCTAGCCCAAGCTCATGCAAAAGATGATCGTCCTCCGTCTCCCCACTTTTGGAGATCTACATGAGATTGGAGTGCAGATCGAGGACGCTCTAAAACAGGGTCTGATTGACAATGACAGAGAGCAACCCAGGAGAACCTTGAACCGCAATACCAATGCAGGCACGAGCTGTGCTGCAACTGCCAGAGCCTCAAAAGTAAGCATGGTCACCACCACCCCCGCAAGAACCCTTACTGCTACACCATTCACCGGTGCGTCCGGAAGTAACTCACAAACAACCAAGTACCAACCTCGAGGTCAAAGAACCTTCACCCCATTATACATGCCCCTGTCCAAAGCTTTGGGGGTTTTAATCAGGAAAGGACACTTGAAGCCCCCAGAGCCGCGACCATTGCCAGAAACACTTCCCCCCTCCCGTAACCCAGCCAAATATTGTGCCTTTCACCAGCAACATGGTCACAACACCGACCATTGCTTTAGATTGCGTCACGAGATTCAGGATCTCGTCGACAACAGGGTGATTGTGCGTCCGGAGAAACCCAATGTCATGACCAACCCCCTCCCACCACATAACCAAACTCCACCTCCCAAACGCATCAACTCAATCCAAACTGGGGTCGTGTCATACAACCCTAGCATATATATCACCCCTTCTTATCTACCCAAGCCGGAGGTGTTCATTCTTGACAGCACTGACTTGTGCATGTTGGACATCTCCCGAACCCAACCTGAACCAATGGTGGTGACTATCGAAGATAGAACAGGGATGACTTCGGAGGAAAGTGGGACTAGTGATTCAGGGTTTGAGGAATTTGAGAGCTTTGCTGAGGAGGTATACAATATGAGTGGCTACATTACCCCAGTGGGCAAGGATAGGTCGAATGTGGGATTGCCAACGGGGGCAGAGATTTGCGTAGTACGGGAAGATGGACTTGATCAGAGGCTAGATGACTTAGCGAATTTGGAAGAGGATATTGCTAATCTTCAGTTTTTCAACGAACAAGATTCAACAGACATGACAGTCAACTAGTTTGATTTTGATGGGTCAGTAGAGGTTACAGGGTGGCTTGATGATCAACCGGATATTGTTAAAGAATCTCAGCCAAAACAGGGCATGTAAGGGCAAGGACATTAGTTGTGGCCGGAAGGGCCGAAAATTAGAATGCATCGCCGAAGAGTGCCGGTGCCAAGAATTTCGCTCGGGATTTGGGCGTCTTGAATATAGGAAATATTGAACACATTGAAGTAGTTTGGATGGGAAGGGGTCGAAGATTCTAAGAGAGCCAGAAAGGCCAAAGCTGCTGTGGGGACTGAACGTGCTGTGTGCACAAGAACAGATCGTGCTACGAGCACATGGACAGAAGGAGTTGTACATACAAGGACAGTTGTAACGGAGCCGGACAGATGTCTTCGGCTACCGAGGGCATGTGGTAGGAAGACGATGACCTATGTCTTGCCCAAACCGATGAGGACTGGGGAAATAACCAACCAAATGATACCTGGTATATTGGTGAAGTTGACCATATGACCAGGAGTGGGCGGTATTTCAAGCCCCCGCACCTAGATCAACCAGAGGCGTCCGGGAAGGATAAGGAGTCGGAGAAGCAAAAAGAGAAGCTACTTGAAGAAGAGGCCGTGCTAAAGCAGTTGAAAAAGATACAAGCAGACATCTCCATCTGGGGACAGCTTATGCTTCACGTGTTCATAGACAAGCTGTCCTATCGGCAATAGACAAGGCCAAACTCTCAATAGGCACCACGCCTGAACAGCTGGTGGGATTGGTTTTTCCGAGAGGGGCTTCCCCGATGTTGACCTTTTTCAACAAGGAACTACCGCCTGAGGGCGCGAATCATAACAAACCACTCTACATCTCTGTGGAATGTAGAAGTAAATGGATACCGGTGGTTCTTGTCGACACAGGATCCGCTATTAACGTGTGCTCGTCAAGGACGGCATATGAAATCGGGTTGAAGCCTGCGGACTTTGTGCCAACAGCCCAGGTGATAAGGGCGTATGATAACACAAGCAGAGAGGTGATGAGGACTATGAAAATTCAGACTCAGGTTGGTCCAGGACAACACGAGATTGACTTTCATGTCTTGGACGTTCCCGCAACCTTTAATTTACTCCTAAGGCGGCCGTGGCTGCACCAGGTGAAGACAGTCTCTTCCACCCAGCATCAGATGTTGAAATACCCTCATGGGAAGGGGGTGGCTATAGTTTTTGGGAATTCGTCAATCCATCCACCGCCAGAAGTGTCTACACTGGTTTTGGAAATCGAGCATGGCACGGAGGATGTGTTCCTATCGGGTTTTACCCTAGCCGAGGCCCGGGTCGTACAGAATATCTTAGTTGTTGATGAAGGGTTGTACGTTAGCATTCAGTCAGTATACCTCATGAACAAACTCCAACACATCCCCGGGATGGGATTAGAGAAGAGTGGCCGGAAGGGCATTGCAGTATCGGCCGAAGTGCCGCACAACCCGCATACCTTTGGCTTGGGTTATCTGCCCACCAAAGAGGATTGGGTGAGGAAAGGCAAGGAGATGGTCGGGAGAGCCAGAGCAAAGTAGGCAGGGAAGCCTTATGAATTAACGCACCGACCCATCCAGGGTACCCTAAACGGATGCTTTGTCCGGGAGGGAGAGGATTTTCCATTCTGCGACTTCCCAGAGCCATGGTTGAACGCAGAGAAGCGTCACTTGCTAGGGTTTGAGATCTTCTTTGACCTGCAGTTATCGTGGCAGAGCCCGTAACCGGTCAGCCTTATGGCACACTTCTCAAAGCGAGCCTCCGGCAAACCATTCAGGAATAGTAGATGGCAAACACGGTGTCCTAGGCGCACCAATGGAAATGCAATGCAAAGAAACACGTAAGTGTAATCAAAACAAGATATCATGAGCTCGAGTCAAGTTCTCTAAATCCCCAACAGAGTCGCCAGAAACTGTAGACGCGCTCGAATGTCCTGGGAAAATCCCATTTTGTTCATTGGGTTCACTACAGTTCGGACTCAATGTCATGGTTCTTAATCTGATCTTGCAAAGTGCAATGCGAGATTGATAAATCACCAAAGAGTCCAAATCTGGCAAATCGTTTTGAAAAATTGATTTTTAGAAAGAAGTGCCAAACATGGACTGTTTTGCCAGATACAAAGTCGCCACCTAAATATTTTATTTTTGGGAATTTAGGAAACCTTGACTCGTGCCTAAGGCCACGTGTCCGTCATCACCAAAGTTGCCTCGGCTCAGGAACTTGGGTACGAGAGGGGAAGGTCATGCAATGAGCACCCCCATTCGCCCGATTAAAGATCGGCCTTTACTAACATGATATCTTGTTTTTCAAAACACATGTGCTCTTATTCCGGTTATTAACCTAGAATTACTATGTGATGCACATAGCATAGAAGTACAGACTGGATCGTCTAAGTTGGAACAAAACATCTTATGTTTGTTTTTGAAAGCGGTTTGCTACTCGTAAGTAGGCTAAAATGCGGATTTTGCCACCCTCAAATGGGTTTAGAAAAACATGGTGATTTGCCACTCTTAAGTGGGCTAAAAACTCGCAATCGATGAAATGTTCCAATTTAAATAATCCAACCTTCACCCACAGGCATTCAGGCAGGTATATCACATAAGCAGTTAGCCTCATGGCAAGAATACTATCATAGCAGTCACTCACACACATGCAAGGATGCTAAAGCATAAACACTCACCGAGTACTCCTAGCCAAAACAGAAACTAGTTAGTAATCAATGCATGATCCTAGTTCATGTTAAGATGGCTAATGCAACGCATGAAAAATGCAACTAAGATAGGCTCGGCTATTCTAAGATGGCATATGAGATGCTACAGATAACATGTATTCAACTTGGAATTGAAATACAATGTAGTTAGTATGATGCGCCGAGCCCGGTGCATGCAAGACAGATGAATGAATGCAAACATGTGAAGCATAAGGATGCTAATTGAAACATGCCCTAAAACTAACCATCGTAAGCTGGTAAGTAAAAGGGAGAAAGATATGGGGGTTGGAAGACATGCATCACACACACGTACACTTATTACAAAATTCGCCCTCTCGACGGAGGGTTCGAATAAATAATACAAAACCAAATAGCTAACCTAAGCTAATCTAATTAAACTAGTTATTACACAACAAAATGAATAACAAGCTATAGCTAATTATTACACAACACTAACTAATTAACAAATCAACTAAATTAGCGATTAAATAAGCGTGCAAACTATGTGAAATGGGCTGCCTTAACTTTGCCTTGGATGATGAAGGATGCATGCATGCTCGAATTGCCTTGTTCAGAAATCCCTCGCGACGTCCCAACTCGCCTTTGTTTGCAATTGATCTCAGAAACTTGCACAAAGCTCCAGAGAGATGAAACTCCACCCTAGGAATCTGTGGGAGGGCTGCCGACCAGCTTATGGGCATGGGAGACCAACTACCGACCACCTTTTATGTTGGGACCAAAAAAGTGGTCGGCCTGCCAGTAAATCTGGTCGGCCGACCAGTTTCCTCTCCTGGTTTCTGGTTTTCCGCAACAAAGGGAAAGAAAGATGCACGACAAAGTATTTGCAACACATGTGTACACGACCACTCTCCCCATCATTGCATAAGCTCAAGGGAGTGTAGTCCTCGACCCACGGGCCATCAATTACGCATTTCGATGCATGATGGTCGAGGAGCCGAATTGCATGACTCAATGTGAAATGAATGCACATACAAACACCTAAAGCCAACAACTCCATCATGGGTAGTCAAGAATGTCGGCGACCAGGAATCGAGGCACGTTTCATCACTTCGAGTATGAAACACCCCTCGTTTCCCTTGTTTGGGGCTAACTCCTATCCCAAACACAACGCAACAAACCTGGCATGCACAATGCGACTCCAAGCACGCAACCTAAATGCAATGCAACTAGGTCATGCGAACATGCAAGGGATAACATGCAAACATGCAACTAGCATACACAATGCTATGAACTAACAATGGCATACTCAATGCACGTGACACTTAGCATACACAATGCGCATAGAAGCTAACATACACAATGAGATGAACAAGGCATGCACAATGCAATGATCAATCATGCGACAACATGGCATACTCAATGCTATGAACTACAATGGCATACTCGATGCAAAATGGACTTAAACCAAAATGGATGGGCCTCAGCCACACCCAAATCAGTGGCCAATAGATGATGAAACTAAGGCACAAAACACATGCAAGCATACCCAATGTAATGGCCTCAAGCCTAAGGCATAAAACACAACTTTCCAAACGCATTGAAAATGATGAAATATGGAGTGCAAGGACACATGTTCCAACTTTGAAATGGCATACAAAATGACTCTAAATGATGTAAACAACTCATACAATGCATGTTGAATGGCTCAAGCACCGAACTAGTGAAGCGTACTACACTATAGGCATGCAAGGCAATGCTCAAATGGCCAAACCAACTCCAAACAGACCCTATGCAGGCCAAAATAGAGGCAAAACTAAACTAAGATGATGGCTTGAAAGGCACAAAAATGAAGCTCATGCAATGGCTTACAAATGGGGTATAATGATGCAACTCTCAAGCACATTGAAGGAGTGACAAACATGAGAATATGGCCAAGAAATAAGCTCTAAAATAACATTTCTCATTATGCCAAAACATGCAAATACCTCAAGTTAAGCATGCAAGGGACCTCAAAACTCAAAGCTAGGCAAGGCTATTACACTACAAGCATGCATGGCAAGCATCATTCGACCAAGAGGCCTTAAAATAGAGCTAAGGCAGCCCAAAATATGAACAAAATTAGTTTGGATCATGGCTAAAATATGCTAGAATAGAGGGCCAAAACATCATGCATTTCATGCTAGTAAACATGATTTACACTACAAGCATATGAAGCATATGAGAGGCTACCAAACCAGCCAAAAACAAATCATGGCATGCCGAATGATGGCCAAAAACCCACTGAGACATGACCAATACATGCAAGAATGAGGTGCTACTTTGATAAGCTATGAAAGGGATTATTCTACACATGCAAGAGGCAAACACAAGGTGACCAAACCAGCCATTGATGAAGTCTAGGCAGGTCCCAAAAGTCACCAAAAAGGGCCGGAACCAAGCCTTAGAAGTATGAAAGTATGTGCTCCTTTGAAAGGCCAAAAATGCAAACAAACAAAGCCAAAAGAGAGAGGGTCTCCCCTCTCTGATTTAGGCCCTCAAAACCACATGCCAACCACTGAAAATCCGCTGAATTTTAGTGGCTAAAAGGCCAAGCAAAGATCAACACAAAGGTCTCATGGCATAGCACAAAACAAGGCTAAATAGAGCATGCAAGAGGGTAGATGACCCTCAACACCAAAAAAGACTTAAACAAACATGAAAAACACTTAAATATGAAGCTTTTCTTAGTTGACAACAAAGCCTAAATATGCCTGCAAGTGTGGCTAAGAGAATTATCAAGATAGAACTTAAAAAGAGGGAAAAGGAGTTACCCTTGAAGCTCAGCAAAACTAGCAAGTTTTGGGACCAAAAACCAACTTTTCAACCTCTGAAAATACCCTCCAAGAACCTCAGATCAATGGTGGTCATGTATAGCTATGAGGTGTTGTGCAATAGGTCAAGAACCATACACTTTTGGACCCAAAATGTAGAGATATAGAGAGAGAGATATATTTTTGCCTCAAGCAAATTTCAGAACCTGGTGAAAGGAGAGAGAGGGCCTCTCTTATAGAGGTTTGAAGCTAAAGCTTCCTCAAGAAGCTAAAAACTTGGATGCAAATCCTCCATACACGTGTATGGAGGATACAATCTGTGCCTTCCAGCTAGCACAACTGGCATCCACACAATCTGACAAAACAGGAGGAAACCAGCCGACCAGAAAAGGTGGTTGGCCGAACACTTTTCCTGGTCAGCCGACCAGGGCAAGTGGTCTCCTAGATGAAAAGTGGTCGGCCAAGGGTATTGGTGGTCTCCACACTGAAAGCAAGCCCAAGGTGTGGTAGGAAACCAGTAAATGTGGCCTAAAGATCAAGAAAACCAGTTTCCCGACAAGAAAATTGGCTGGCAGGAAAAAGTGGTCTCCAAGGAGAAAAGGTGGTTGCCCACCCTTGTACCACCTCCCAAACAAGGAAAACAAGGTTCATGCCAAAAATGAACCAACACGGATGCAAAACGAGAGTTCGGGAGGCAAAGCGCACGGTCGGGTGCCTCCAAAACTGGCTGTTGAGCACCGAAAGTGGCGTGCGACCACAAAAGTGGTCTCCCGGGCCGTAGTGTCCCTCTAAACAAAGGAAACAAGGTGTGTTCTAAAAACCATGCCAAACGGAGAATGTTAAGCGGTCCCGAACCGAGGCGCACGACCGACGGCTTCTAAAACTGAAAAGTAGTCTCCAAACGGGAACAGCGGCCTGCGACCATGAAAAGTAGTCTACGACCACTGAGAGATGGTCTATAAGACCTCTCCCTCCCTCTGGGAAGAGAAAACAAGACTTAGTCCACAGACCGAGTCAAACTACAAAGAGTCACAAGGGCCGGAGGTGAGGCTCTCAGCCGAAACTCTGGAAACTTGAAACGAGCACAACATGCGCAATCACCGAGCGCTCAATCGATGACGTCTGAGTCTTAAGGTCGGTCAAAAATGGGGTGCCTACACATGCATATATCCCCACGTGTAGGGTTGGATCTCCTTGAGGGAATTTTATGTTTTCTTTATATAGAGGACCCCTCTCTCATGTTTTGAGGTTAGAAATTTTTGAACTAAAAATTTTTCTTCTCTCTACAATTCCCCCTCTCTCTAGCATTTCTCTACATATTAGTCTGCAATTCCCTAACCTTTGCCTATACACCCTTAACTAAATCTCCTCATCTTTGAGTTGAGGTGTTCTTGAGCTTGGTTTGAGCTTTAGAGGGTGTACTTACTTGGTTTTGTTGCTTGGAATTGCTTTTCCCTTCAAGAGGTATAAGGCTTTGCCTTTTTGCTTGCTTTTCTTTACTATTATTTCTACTATTTTTCCACTATTTTTGGGCTGTTAAAACTTTGTGTTTTTTGGGCTGAAGCTTTGGTTTAAGGCCATTAAAAGTTAAGGGATTGATAGCCCTTCTTTGTACCTTGCTTTGAGGCCTTTGCCCTTGTGTTTCCCACCCTTCTACTACTTGTTTTTGAGCTTTTAAACACTGATTTTCAGAACTTTTTCATTGGCCAAAATCATGTTTTATAGTCTAAATTTAGAGGGGTTAGCCTCCCCTACTTGTGTCTTGCTTACTAGCCTAGTTTATGCTATGTGTTAGCTTAATTTTCTAGCCATTTATAGCTTAATTCCAGCATGTTTTAATTCTGATTTGGACAATTTTAACTTTGTTTTGGGTTGGTTAAGTCATTTGAGTCTTGTTTTGCATGCTTCTAGTGTAAGTGCCCTCACAAGCTTGGTGTTTTAGGCCTTTGGACACCACTTGTTTGAGTTGATTGCATTGTTTTAGTATTTTTCTCACTTAATTTCAACAAGCATAATCTCCGCAACCTTTGTTATTTCTTCACTCTCTGTTTGCTTTGAGGGTTGTTTCAACCTTGGAATTGTTTAAGCTTGAGATTGAGGTCCATGCTTAATGGTTTAATCCTCTTTTGGGAGTTCATTATCAACAGCATGACATCTCTCTCTTGCCTTAAACTACCCCTTGTTTGAAATTTCCTTCTCTTTTAGAAGACTTAACTCACCAATGGACTTAATTGGTTAAAGAATGGAAGGGTAATTAAAAGGAGTAACTAAAAGTTGAAACTAAAATTGTGCAAAGATAAGAATTTGATTGTATCTTGGTGTGTTCAATCGGGCGTTAATTGAACACATGGAACTTGGACCATTTCATACTTGTTAGTGATGAAATGATCCAAGTCTTCAAGGTCAACCGCTTCCCTTGATCTTTCATGAAAGGGAGGAGGTTTGTATCTTTCTTTTCTTGCATTTATTGAACTTGCACTCTTGGGTTCTGTAGACCGCCCGAACTCCCTCCGCGCGCGAGGGCGCGAATTGTAGTTCAAGCTACTATAGTTCGAACTCCTATCACGGTTCTGAATCTAATCTCGCAAAGTGCAATGCGAGACTGATAAATCACCAAAGAGTCCAAATCCGGCAATTGGTTTTGAAAAATCAATTTTGAATCAAAAAGTGCCAAACATGGACTACTTTGCCAGATTACAGAGTCGCCACCTAAATGTTTTTTTTTTTGAGAAATTTAGGAGACCCTGACTCATACCTAAGGCCACGTGTCCGTCATCACCAAAGTTGCCTCGGCTCGGGAACTTCGGTACGAGAGGGGAAGGTCCTGAAATGAGCACCCCCGCTCGACCGATCAAAGATCGGCCTCTACTAACATGATATGTTGTTTTTGAAAACACATACGTCCTTATTCCGGTTTATTAGCTAGCTTATTATGTGATGCGCAACGCATACAAGTATAGACTCAATCACGCAGATTGGAACAAAACAACTCATGTTTATTTTTGAAAGTGGTTTGAAAGTGTTACTCCCAAGTAGGTTAAAGCGCGGATTTGCCACCCTCAAGTGGGCTTAAACTCACAATCATCAAGTTGTTCAAATTCAGGCAATTAAGCCTCCACCCATAGGCATTCAAGCATATAAGCAAATAGTCTCATGGCAAGCATGCTATCATGGCAATCACTTACACACATGCAAGGATGCTAAAGCATAAACACTTACAGTGTACTCCGAGCCAAAACAGAAACCAATTAGAAATCAATGCATGATCCTAATTATATAAGATGCCTAGTGCAACACATAAGAAGTGCAACTAATGAGGCTCGGCTATCTAGAATGGCATATGAATGCAACACTTGATAACATGCTTTGAAACACGTATTCAAGAAAGTGTATTGAAATACAATGCAGTTTGAATGATGCGCCGAGCCCGGTGCATGCAATACGAATGAATGATGTACGCATGCAAAGCATAAGTATGCTAATTGAAACATGCCTTAAAACTAATCATCAAAAGCGAATAAGTAAAAGGTAGAAAAAAATGGGGTTGGAAGACATGCATCACACACACGCACACTTATTACAACATTTGCCCTCTCGACAGAGGATCCGAAAGAATAAGCTAAGCTAGCTACACTAAGCTAAGCTACTTAACTAATCTAATAAACTCATTAGACTAATTATTACACAACACAAATTGAATAACTAGCTACAACTAATTGTTACAAACCAACTAATTAACTAACTATTCCTAGTTAACTGATTATTATAAAACAAATTGATTAATTAAGCGCATTAACTAATTTAGTACAAAATCGACGAACTAGCTAACTAAGTAAAGCAGCTAAGTAAATCAGTTTTAAAAGAGGTCCTCGGGGATAGGGGTGCATGCATGCTCGATTGCCTCGCTCAAAAATCCATTGCTATGCCCAGAATTGCCTCTGTTTGCATTTGATTTGATCTTTGAAAATTGCACAATCTCCAGAATGCTTCTGCTCCAACAAGGGGACGTCCTGGTGGGCTGCCGACCAGAAAAGGAGGCTGTAGACCACTTGTAGACCAGAAAAGCATGCTGTAGACCAAAAAAAGTTGTCGGCCAGCTACTTTTACTGGTCTGCCGACTAGAAATTTTGGCAAACTCCAGTTTTGCTGCAACAGAGAACAAGAAGGGGCACAACAGTGTATTTGCAAGATAGGTGTGCACAACCACCCTCCCTATCATTTCCCAAGCTCAAGGGGGTGTGGTACTCAACTCTCGGGCTACAAACCGAGCATCGCAATGCACGATGGCCGAGAAGCCAAGTTTGCACAATTCAATGTCAATAAATGCACAAATAACACATAAGAGCCTCCGCCTCTATCATGCTTGATCAAGAGGGTCGGCGACCGAGAAATGAGACATATTTCATCACTTCAAGTATGAAACGCCCCTCGTTTCTTGTGTTTGGATTAACGTCCAATCCAAACACAATGCAATACAACAACATTCCAAACACAATGCAATGCAACAACATGCAAACAACATTCAACGCAACAACATGCAAACAACATAAGCACGGCAAGCTAGAGTCTTTAAGCATTGAAACTAGTGAAGGACACAACACAAGGGCTATGCGATGCAATGCCCAATGGACCAAACCAGCCCCGAACTGACCTCATGCAAGCCAAAACAGTGGCCAAAATGCTCTGAAATGATGGCATAAAAGGAAAGATGATGATGCTCATGTAATGGCTCATCAACTAGGCATAAGAGCACAACTCTCAAACATATTGAAAGAGTGGAAAATGTGAGAGTGTGACAATGAAATATACTCCGAAATCATGTAAGAAATGATGCCAAATCATCCAAACAACACAAATGAGGCATACTAAGAGGCTCAAAGCTTAAGGCTAGCAAAGGCACTTGTACCACAGCCATATCAAGCAAGCCCCGAAGGACTAAGATGACTCAAAACAGTCTCAAGGCAGGTCAAAACTATGCTAGAAACATGCTTGAACATAGCTAACACTTGCTAGAATGGGAGGCATAAAACATGACGCATGGAAGGCCAATGAGCATGATTACACTACAAGTGTAAGAAGCAAACGTGGGATGCTCTAACCAACCAAAAACAGGGTTGTATCATGGCAAAATAAGACCAAAAACATACTGAGATGGTAGCCCAAAAGCCTAGGCATGCATGCATACAAGTTAGGCCATGATCAAGGCATAAAGCATGACTCTCCAAAAGCATTGAAAAAGTGAAGCATAAGAGAGTATGACCACACTATACACACTGAAATCATGTGTGAAAAGAGGCTAATGCATGCAAACACTCAAGTAAAGCATGCTAGAGACTTTGGAACTCAAAGCTAGTGAGCAAGATTTGCACTATGGCTATACAAAGCAAGGCATGCATGACCAAAACCACTTCAAACAAAGCTTAAGCGTGGAAAACATGAGTAAAAGCTTGCTGAAGTGGAGCCAAAAAATGCTAAAATGGTGGTCCAAAGCATGGTGCATGTTAAGGCTATAGGGAGGATTGCACTACAAGGGTATGAAGCATGCAAGAGGCAATCAAACTGACCCAAAATAGAGTTATGCCATGTCCAAAAACTCAGAAAATCATGCTTAGACTAAGCCAACACATGCTAGAATAACAAACTAACTCACTAGGCATGCAAGGCTAGCAAAGAGGATTTACACTACAAGTGCATGATGCATGTAAGAAGCTACTAAGACAGCCAAAAATAGAGTCATGGAAAGTCTAAAAAGTCACAAAAAAGTGCTCAAATAAAGCCTCAAGAAGATAGAAATACATGCTCTTTTGATGGGCCATCAACACAAGTAAACAAGAGAAGAGGATGGGGGACAACCCCCTCCCATTTTGGCCCTCAAAACCAAATTCCCACCACTAAAATTTCTCCAGAATTCAGTTGTTTTAAGGCCAAAAGGAAGTTGTTTGAAAAGCTTGAAAGATAGCTCAAAAGGCCTTACAAGCCAAGGAGCAAAAGGAAGGAAACACCCCCTAGCCAAACAAGGCTTAAACCACCATTTTTATGCATCAAAAACAGAGTTTCTAACAGTTCAAAACCAGTCCCAAAATAATCCTAAACAATGGAAAAAGGATGGTGAAGCAAGCATGCAAAATAAGCTAAAAGGGAGAGAGTTCTTACCCTTGAACAACAGCTGCAAAACAGGTCCAAATTCTGAGCTAAAACCAACTAAGGAGCTCCAAATGATCCTCAAAGAACCTCAGCCCAATGGTGGACAAGTTTGATCAAGGGTGCCTAGGCAAAGGAGAGGTATATCTCCAAGTATTTCTCTTGCATGCACACAAGGGCAAGAGGGAGAGCAAACTAGAGAGAAAAATTGAAATTTTGCTCTGAAATTTGTAGAGAGAGAGAGAGGTTTTAGTGTGAGAAGATCCCACAATTGCTCAAAATCTTCTCTTTTTTGCAAAATGAGTGAAATGCCTCATATATATACAAGAGTTGGGTCGAAATATTTGATTATAGGACAACTGGAGGTTGTGGAAGATAATTGGAGGGAAAATATCTTCAAAACATTTGAGTTTGGGACATGTCAGCCACTTTTCTGGTCGACCGACCACCTTTTTGGGTCGACTGAATACATTTCTGGTCGACAACCCATTTTTCTGGTCGACAGGCAAAATTTTGCTTTCCAGGTCTAACTTCAAATGGCCGTAACTCCTTCATCTGGACTCCTTTTCAGGTCATTCTTGTGTCCAAATTGAAGCCCCAAAAGTAAGATTTCAATGGTGGCAGCCTTGCATCAAAATTCCAACTGTGCAAAAAGTTATTCCTATTTTGGTGAAGCCGCTCAGTTTCGATCCTACCCGGATTTATGCCGAACTTCTCCTCAACTAGTTTTCTTCTCTCCTCTCTCATTTTCTTCAACTCCAAATCCCTAAACAAGGTGTTTTGAAAGATTTTTGAAAGATTTCATCTCTCTTTCATTCATTTCCACTTTGTCCTCGCTCGGTTTACCGAAAAGCGCAACATTTAACGAAATATGAGTCTCGGAACATTGTAGGAACTTTATTTCAAAAATATTTTGAAAGAGAGGGGTTTAAGGTCTAAAAACCATTCAAAATAGCTTTGGTCCAAAATGAGGTGTAAGGTTGGGATTTGACTCTCTCTTGCCAAAGGAATCGAACCTTTACACTGCACAACTTCCATCACCAAGTAAACCATCAGTAGTGCCCAAGTCTTAAGGGTGGTCAAAAATGAGGTGTCTACAGTTGCCCCTCTTTGACAGAGCTCAGAGTTATGAAGTGACGTGAGTGAATGTCAAAGCCTAGAGACGACCCATTTTTGACAAGGCCGAAGACTTGGACAAACAAATAGAATACAGATAAATAAATGGTTGCGCCCACAGGCTGCCTACGTATCCCTTTGCAAGGAATCAAACCAGCGTAGTTCAGGGGCATAATGCAAAATGATATGCAATATAACAAAACAATGTAATGATATATAATGTAATGAAACAATGCGAATGACACGCAATGTATTTGAATTAATGAAACCACGAGCAGTGCAAAACCACACAAATATCATAAAGGGATGGAGATGCAAAATCAAACTACGTTTAACATAGAAAAGAAGTGGGCACGAGCCGAATGACGCCTAACACAGGCTAAATGCCTACATCCTTAATACTGGCCTCAACGCAGCAAGGATGCTTACACATAACAAAACCGTGTTTCAACGTGAAAGGGGTGCGAGCACATGAAAAACTATGTGTTTCGTAGAGAGACCACAAAATACAAGTAATTGGGTGGCATGATATAAGTGAGGAATGATCTACTGAGGAAAGACCATGATCCTACATGCTGAATACAACAACAAACTACGATGTAATGGATGCAATGGATAAGGCACGTGGCCAAACCATATTTCTACCTAGAAAAGGCATAGACACAAAACAGACCATGTCTAACACAGAAATGGTGCCGACACCCTCAGAGCACAATTCTCTTAGTGGAATAGGCGCGTACACATAAACACAGAACCATGCTTCGACGAAGGAAATGTATGAGCACATACCAGACTAAGCTTAACATGGAAAGGATGCATGATGCAATGGACAATGCAGTAAATGCATGCGATAGATGCTATATACAATGCAACAGACGTAATAGATAACAAAATACAATGTAGCTGGGAAGTGAAAGTACCTTGAAGGGCCAATTGGCGATGACTCACCTCGTGTTGTTGGGGATATTTCGCTTCTTCTTGGTTGAACCACAGGTACTACTTTTCTCCCTGGCTATGGTCACAGCTTTCCCTATTCTCCAACAGAGTGACAGACTAGATTGGTTCAGTATCCAGAATTGAGGTGCATACCCGCTACCTCAACCTATGGGGTTGCCATACAGATTTCAAGCCGGGGATACACCCCTGGGTATTTAAACCAGACTTTAGTCTCGAAAATCCCGAACCTTTGCGTTCTAGGCATCCGCCATTTGAACTCTAGTTTCCACCATCTCAGTTGATCTCTTAGGAACTCATTGCAAACATAGGCAGGTGGCTATACCAGACCACCGGAAGTTGTTCGGGCACGATAAATACCAAAGGAATTGTACCTTTAGAGGATTTAAGGTCTCCTAGACCGGAGGACGCACAAGAAAGTGCAAGTGGAGATGCAGGATTTAAGGTCTCCTAGACCAGAGGATTTAAGGTCTCCCAGACCAGAGAGTGCACAAGACAATGCGAGTGATACAAAAATAAAATGTGCACAAGACAGTGCGATGCAGAGTGAATGCACAAAACAGTGCTAAGAAGATGCACAAAACAGTGTGATGCAAGAGTGAATGCACAAAAAAATGCTATACAGGTGCACAAGACAGTGCGATGCGGATTAAATGCACAAAACAGTGCGATGCGATGCGATGCACTAACAAGTATAGGTAAGGTGCGCAAGATAGTGTGATGCAATGCACTAACAAGTGCAGATAAGGTGCGCGAGATAGCACGAGCAATGCACTAACAGGTGCAAGAAAGGTGCGAGCAATGCACTAGCAGGTGCAGGAAAGGTGCGCAAAATAGCGCGAGTGTAAACTGCAGGATTTTAAGGTCTCCCAGACCAAGTGAGGGCACAAGACAGTGCGAGTACATCCAAACTCGTCACGCGCGAAACTAACAAGTCAAACCACATTTCACACAGAAAGGAGATTAGAAAACCATGCAATCTTCATTGTGCCTCTCGCAGGAAAGACTAAAAGTGACTATCGGGAACACCCAAAGTCTCAAACAAAACACTTCATAGCGTATCAAATGCGAAAGGAGAAGGACTGTGCAAGAAAGCGCAGTCATCCAAACATGTGTCAAACGCGAGAGGAGAAGGGCATCCAAACGCGTGTTGAATGCGAGAGGAGAAAAGGTGACCAAACGCGTGTCAAACGCGAGAGAAGAAAGGGTAACCAAACGCGTGTCAAATGCGATGTGCAAAGAAAAGGTGCATAACATTGCCTGGGAGACATGCATAACAATGCAGGTGAAATGTGCATAACAATGCAAGTAGAAATGTGCATAACAATGCGAATAGAACCGTGCATAACAATGCAAGTCAAGTGTGCATAACAATGCAACTGGAACGGTGTATAACAATGTAGGTGTAATGTGCATAACAATGCACGTAAAGTGTGCATAACAATGCAACTGGAACGGTGCATAATAATGCAGGTGAAGTGTGCATAACAATGCAACTGGAACGGTGCATAACAATGCAGGTGTAATGTGCATAACAATGCAAGTGAAGTGTGCATAACAATGCAACTGGAACGGTGCATAACAATTCAGGTGTAATGTGCATAGCAATGCAAGTGAAGTGTGCATAACAATGCAACTGGAGTGTGCATAGCAATGCAAGTAAAAAGGTGCATAACAATGCAACTGGAGTGTGCATAACAATGCAAGTGAAAAGGTGCATGACAATGCACGTGAGACATGCATAGCAAGGCAAGTGCAAGAAATGTATGCTCTATGCAACATTAAGATGCGCATTTCATGCCAGGGTGAGAAGTGCACATTCTATGCAAGCAAGGTTAAAATGTGCTCCATGTAATGCACATACCCTATGCAAAAGGATCAACGACGTACATCCAATGTAATGTGTATATTCTATGCGACAACAAGAATAAGTATAGTACAAGATGCATTTATGCAATATGTGATGATATGATACACGTTACAAGCAATGTAGAGCATGATGTCTAGGGAATGCAATAAACAAACAAAGCAGTGCTTTAGAAAGCACCTCACGGAGTGAGTGGTGATGAATAGCTCTACTCTGATGGGGATCTCCCCTTATGTTCCTCGAACTCTTACCTTGCGTTCTTCGAACTCTTTCCTTCAACTCACAGTATAAAGGTTCTGAAATGCTGACAAGGGACAACCTCTGCATGTAGAAGCCACGGATGCCTCTTTTCTTCCTGATCATATTCACAACTTTCCCTATTCTCCAACGGGGTGACAGACTAGGTTGGTTCAGTATCCAGAATTGAGGTGCATACCCGCTACCTCAACCTATGGGGCTTCCATACAGGTTTTAAGCTGGGGATACACCCTTGGGTATTTAAACAAGACTTTAGTCTCGAAAATCCTGAACCTTTGCATTCTAGGCATTAGCCATTCGAACTCTAGTTTCCACCGTCGCAGTTGGTCTCCTAGGAACTCATTGCGAATACGACCAAGATGCCCCTGGTAGGGAATTGGTACTCAGGGAGAGCACTTCTGATTGCCATTCTGGCTTTGAAGCAGGCTTGAACTTGAGCTTGAGGTAGAGACACACTCATTCTTCGGAGCATTGACAAGGCCTGAAGAGGTACATCCGGAGTATAGTCACGGAATTTTCTGAAGTTGAAACACACTCAGATGCTCCAAATTTTCCTTCTTTTCTTTTGCTTTGTAGTCTGGAACCTATATAGCTTCAGATAGGTCCTTGTTCTACTGTTCTCACATGACCTGGGTTGAACCCTGCAGTTTTATGAAAGAACAAATCCTGTTTTGCACAAATGTGGAGAGTGACACAACACTTTGAGCACAAAACAATTTTTTTTTTTGAAATTGAAATGAGAAAAGGGTTCTCAACTGGGTATTGAGCCTATGACTGACCACATCCAAAATGACTTAACAAAGAGAGACAAGGTAAAACAACCTAAACACATCTATAGACACCCGGAACAACTCAAAACAAGAATCGAGACAAACAAAAACACACACACATAACACTAAGATGTGTTCCAATGGAAAGTGACTTCTTAGTTCGCGATGAGCCAGTTTCTTCGGGTATTGTTTCCCACCCTTTTCTCATTTGTGATTCTCACATCACTTTGGCACTCAATCTCTTTTTCTCTAAAAAGCCCTTTCCATCACTTTTCTCTCAGCGCACATCTCTCTATTCTTCAATCTCTCATTTTTTTAATTCCTTCCCTGGGTGGTTGGTGGATAAGTAGGAAGTTAGGGGCTCTTGCCCCTAGCATTCTGCCAGATTCTCATTCTTCCGCTCAGAACAGTGAGCTTCTCCCGCAGAGGGGTTGTGGTGCGACAGGATGTGCAGCAGATTAGCAATTGACATCGGTTGACGATGTGCTTGGCCAACTCGGATGTTGTAGACACCCCATTTTTGACCGTCCTCAAGACTTGGACGTCACCGTTTGAACACTCGGTGATCATCCATGTTTGTGTTCGTTTGGAGTTCCCGGAGGCCTCGGCTCGCGTGCCTTGCCTCAGGATCTCCGAACTCGACCGTTTAGTGTCTGGTTTTGCACCAAACACTTGTGTTTTGCCTTGGAAGGGCAGGGTAGGGCTTGTGGACCATCCCCACCCACCACCGGCAGTGGCTAGAAGCCACCAGCTAGTTTTTGCTTCCATCGGCACTTTTTATTGCCGGCGGGCACTTTTTGTTGCCGGTCAGCACTTTTTAGTGCCGGCCGGCACTCTTTTTGACCAAGATGGCATTTTTGGCCGGCCGATTACTGTGCATCTACTTTAGCAGATATTTTAAGACAGCTGTCTTGCTTTTGCTCCCCTCCATACACGTGTATGGAGGGATCTCCCTCTTTTGAAGCTTGTCTTGTAAGCTTTACAAGACAAGAAGTGCCATATAGAGAGAGAGAGAGGTCTCTTGGCTGGAGGGGTGAGACATTTTGAGATATTTTGAGAGCTTAGACAGCCATTGTTAGGGTTTGAGATCTAGGGTTAGGGTTTGTTACACCTTATCTCTCTCTTTTTCCCTCTTGTGTGTGTTTTAGTGTGTTTAGTCCATACTATTGCACACAAACACATAGTGTTTCACCTTCTTTTAGCTACTGAGGTTCTAAAGGGTTGTTCTTGGTGTTCTTGAGTGGTTTTGAGCTTGAAGAACCAGCTGGTCCACCATTTCTAAACAGAAAATAAATGCACAATGGATATTCAATCAACATTACATTTCCTCATTCTTCTCAATTAATTATCCCAATTAATTAAACAATGTAATTAGGTCAATTCCCATAATTAACATTTCAACCCTTAGGTCC
>NW_021026654.1:452690-476765 GCF_004153795.1 Camellia sinensis
AGCCTTCTTTTTTTGCCTTAGAGAGAGCTCTCTCTATAAGCCTCTTGTAAAGCTTACAAGACAAGCTTTGCAAGAGGGAGATCCCTCCATACACGTGTATGGAGGGGAGCAAAAGTTATACAGCTGTCCAAAAATATCTGCAAAAGCAGATGAACAGCAATCGGCCGGCAAAAAATGCCATCTTGGCGAAACAAAGTGCCGACCGGCACAAAAAAGTGCTGACCGGCAACAAATAGTGCCGACCGGCAAACTAAATTGCCGGTGGCAGCAAAAACCAGCCGGTGGCATCTAGCCACTGCCGGTGATGGGTGGGGATGGTCTACAAGCCCCACTCTGCCTCTCAAAGGCAAGATACAAGTGTTTGGTGTAAAACCAGACACTAAACGGTCGAGTTCGGGGATCCCGAGGCAAGGCGTGCGAGCCGAGACCTCCGGGAACTCCAAACGAACACAAACATGGATAATCACCGAGTGTTCAAACGGTGACGTCCAAGTCTTGAGGACGGTCAAAAATGGGGTGTCTACATGGCGCAACTGGCTCAAAGGAAGGAAGAGACACAAAAGAAAGGGTGTAAAAGACAAACACAAAACAAGATAGTGATGTCTGAGGTAACACCCCCGAAATCACCTTACTACAACGCAACAAGACTGACTCGATACAACAAGACAGACTCGACTGACTCAGTACAAAAAGACTGACTCAATACAACATAACAAGATTGACCCAACATCCAAGTCAGGAAGTAAAATAAACAGCATTCGCAAATTGCTCAAAACAGAGCGTGCCATACGCCACATCCAGAGTAAACTGGGTGCCACCAGCAGATGGTTCATCCCTGATCACATAATAACACAGGTCTAGAGTACCCGGGGGATATCAGACCCTTTTGAAGCTATGGTTCCAAGACTACCTAGCAAAAGAGAAAACAAACAACACCTCAGCCTAATTTCACCAGAATAGATATGAGTATAGCTAAATGGCTGTGCTCCTTGCTGAATTCTGCCCCAAAACAGATATTCTCAAACACTGATGTCCTCAGACTGATACCCAGACTTGTAAATTGATACACACATTCCCTGTAGAGACACACCCTAACAGCACATATCAAGCAAGTAAAAGCCAAAACACCCCTACGGTGGGATAGGGTTTCCCTGTCCTATTTTGTCAGGAGCTAGGGTTTTACTACGTACGCAGCGGTTTCAAACAACCTGCATTCGGGTAAGCAACCTGTCCTAGTTTGGAATGGTCTTTATGGCTTCCGATATGCACTAGGTCGAATGGTCAAAAAGGGTGCCTCGGCAAAAACTGAGGTTTGTGTTCCCATCGTGGCAGAGCCCATAACCGATCAGCCTTATGGCATGCTTTTCCAAGCAAGCCTCCGACAAACTGTTCAGGAATAGCAGACGGCAAACACGGTGTCCTAAGCGCACCAAGGCAAATGCAATCCAAAGAAGCACATAAGTGTAGACAAAACAACATATCATGAGTTCGAGTCAAGTTCTCTAAATCTCCAGCAGAGTCGCTAGAAACTGTAGACCGCCCAAACTCCCTCCGTGCGCAAGGACGCGAATTGTAGTTCTAGCTACTACAGTTCGAACTCCGACCACAGTTCTGAATCTAATCTCGTAAAGTACAATGCGAGACTGATAAATCACCAAAGAATCCAAATCCGGCAATTGGTTTTGAAAAATCAACTTTGAATCAAAAAGCGCCAAACATGGACTGCTTTGCCAAATTACAGAGTCGCCACCTAAATGTTTTGTTTTTGGGAAATTTAGGAAACCCTGACTTATGCCTAAGGCCACGTGTCCGTCATCACCAAAGTTGCCTCGGCTTGGGAACTTGGGTACGAGAGGGGAAGATCCTGAAATGAGCACCCCCGCTCGCCCGATCAAAGATCGGCCTCTACTAACATGATATGTTGTTTTGAAAACACATGCGTTCTTATTCCAGTTTATTAGCTAGCTTACTATGTGATGTGCACAACATACAAGTATAGACTCAATCACGTAGATTGGAACAAAACAACTCATGTTTGTTTTTGAAAGTGGTTTGACAGTGCTACTCGCAAGTAGGCTAAACCGCGGATTTGCCACCCTCAAGTGGGCTTAGAAAAACATGATTTTGCCACTTCAAGTGGGCTTAAACTCACAATCATCGAGTTGTTCCAATTCAGGCAATCAAGCCTCCACCTATAGCCATTCAAGCAGTTAAGCATATAAGCAAATAGTCTTATAGCAAGCATGCTATCATGGCAGTGACTTACACACATGAAAGGATGCTAAAGCATAAACACTTATAGTGTACTCCGAGCCAAAACAGAAACCAATTAGAAATCACTGCATGATCCTAATTATACAAGATGCCTAATGCAACACATGCAAAGTGCAACTAATGAGGCTCGGCTATCTAGAATGGCATATGAATGCAACACTTGATAACATGCTTTGAAACACGTATTCAAGAAAGTATATTGAAATACAATGCAGTTTGAATGATGCGCCGAGCCCGGTGCATGCAATACGAATGAGTGATGCACGTATGTAAAGCATAAGTATGCTAATTGAAACATGCCCTAAAACTAATCATCAAAAGCGGATAAGTAAAAGGGACAAAGAAATGGGGTTGGAAGACATGCATCACACACACACACACTTATTACAACATTTTCCCTCTCGACGGAGGATCCGAAAGAATAAACTAAGCTAGCTACACTAAGCTAAGCTACTTAACTAATCTAATAAACTCATTAGACTAATTATTACACAACACAAATTGAATAACTAGCTATAACTAATTATTAC
Organism: Camellia sinensis; assembly: GCF_004153795.1. Classification (NCBI taxonomy): domain Eukaryota; kingdom Viridiplantae; phylum Streptophyta; class Magnoliopsida; order Ericales; family Theaceae; genus Camellia; species Camellia sinensis. The sequence goes on from NW_021026654.1 coordinate 455,495, forward strand.
AAACCAACTAATTAACTAACTATTCCTAGTTAACTGATTATTACAAAACAAATCGATTAATTAAGCGCATTAACTAATTTAGTGCAAAACCGACGAACTAGCTAACTAAATAAAGTAGCTACGTAAATTAGTTTTAAAAGAGGTCCTTGGGGTGAGGGGTGCATGCATGCTTGATTGCCTCACTCAAAAATCCATTGCTATGCCCAGAATTGCCTCTGTTTGCATTTGATTTGATCTCTGAAAATTGCACAATCTCCAGAATGCTTCTGCTCCAACATGGGGACCTCCTGTTGGGTTGCCGACTAGAAAAGGAGGCTGTAGACCACTTGTAGATTAGAAAAACTTGCTATAGACCAGAAAAAGTTGTTGGCCAGCTACTTTTACTGGTTTGCTGACCGAAAATTTTGGCAAACTCTAGTTTTGCTACAACATAGAACAAGAAGGGGCCCAACAGTGTATTTGCAAGATATGTGTGCACAACCACCCTCCCTATCATTTCTCAAGCTCAAGGGGGTGTGGTACTCGACTCTCGGGCCACTAATCGAGCATCGCAAAGCACGATGGCCGAGAAGCCATGTTTGCACAATTCAATGTCAATGAATGCACAAATAACACATAAGAGCCTCCGCCTCTATCATGCTTGATCAAGAGGGTTGGCGACCGAGAATTGAGGCACATTTCATCACTTCAAGTATGAAACGCCCCTCATTTCTCGTGTTTGGATTAATGTCCGATCCAAACACAATGCAATGCAACAACATGCAAATAACATAAGCAGGGCAAGCTAGAGTCCTTAAGCATTGGAACTAGTGAAGGACATAACACAAGGGCTATGTAATGCAATGCTCAATGGACCAAACCAGCCCTGAACTGACCTCATACATGCCAAAACAGTGGCCAAAATGCTCTAAAATGATGGCATGAAAGGAAAGATAATGATGCTCATGTAATGGCTCATCAACTAGGCATAAGAGCACAACTCTCAAACATATTGAAAGAGTGAAAAATGTGAGAGTGTGGCAATGAAATATACTCTGAAATCATGAAGAAATGATGCCAAATCATCCAAACAACACAATTGAGGAATGCTAAGAGGCTCAAAGCTTAAGGCTAGCAAAGGCACTTGAACCACAGCCATATCAAGCAAGCCCCGAAGGACTAAGATGACTCAAAACAGTCTTAAGGCAGGTCAAAACTGTGCTAGAAACATGCTTGAACATAGCTAACACTTGCTAGAATGGGAGGCATAAAACATGACGCATGCAAGGCCAATGAGCATGATTACACTACAAGTGTAAGAAGCAAATGAGGGATGCTCTAACCAACCAAAAATAGGGTTGTATCATGGCAAAATAAGATCAAAAACATACTGAGATGGTAGCCCAAAAGCTTAGGCATGCACGCATACAAGTTAGGCCATGATCAAGGCATAAAGCATGACTCTCCAAAAGCATTGAAAGAGTGAAGCATGAGAGAGTATGACCACACTATGCACACTGAAATCATGTGAGAAAAGAGGCTAATGCATGCAAACACTCAAGTAAAGCATGCTAGAGACTTTGAAACTGAAAGCTAGTGAGCAAGATTTGCACTATGGCAATACAAAGCAAGGCATACATGACCAAAACCACTTGAAACAAAGCTTAAGCGTGGAAAAACATGAGTAAAATCTTGCTGGAGTGGAGCCAAAAAATGCTAAAATGGTGGTCCAAAGTATGGTGCATGTTAAGGCTATAAGGAGGATTGCACTACAAGGGTATGAAGCATGCAAGAGGCAATCAAACCGACCAAAAATAGAGTTATTCCATGTCCAAAAACTCAGAAAATCATGCTTAGACTAAGCCAACACATGCTAGAATAACAAGCTAACTCACTAGGCATGCAAGGCTAACAAAGAGGATTTACACTACAAGTGCATGAAGCATGTAAGAAGCTACTAAGACAGCCAAAAAATAGAGTCATGGAAAGTCTAAAAAGTCACAAAAAAGTGCTCAAATAAAGCTTCAAGAAGATAGAAATACATGCTCTTTTGATGGGCCATCAACACAAGTAAACAAGAGAAGAGGATGGGGGACAACCCCCTCCCATTTTGGCCCTCAAAACCAAATTCCCACCACTGAAATTTCTCCAGAATTCAGTTGTTTTAAGGCCAAAACGAAGTTGTTTGAAAAGCTTGAAAGATAGCTCAAAAGGCCTTACAAGCCAAGGAGCAAAAGAAGGAAACACCCCCTAGCCAAACAAGGATTAAACCACCATTTTTATGCATCAAAAATAGAGTTTCTAATAGCTCAAAACCAGCCCCAAAATAGTCCAAAACAATGGAAAAAGGATGGTGAAGCAAGCATGCAAAATAAGCTAAAAGGGAGAGAGTTCTTACCCTTGAAGCACAGCTGCAAAACAGGTCCAAATTCTAAGCTAAAACCACCTTAGGAGCTCCAAATGATCCTCAAAGAACCTCAGCCCAATGGTGGACAAGTTTGATCAAGGGTGCCTAGGCAAAGGAGAGGTATATCTCCAAGTATTTCTCTTGCATGCACACAAGGGCAAGAGAGAGAGCAAACTAGAGAGAAAAATTGAAATTTAGCTCTGAAATTTGTAGAGAGAAAGAGAGATTTTAGTGCGAGAAGATCGCACAATTGCTCAAGATCTTCTCTTTTTTGCAAAATGAGTGAAATGCCTCATATATAGCCATATACAAGAGTTGGGTCGAAATATCTGATTATAGGACAGCTAGAGGTTGTGGAAGATAGTTGGAGGGAAAATAGTTGGAAGGAAAATATCTTCAAAAAATCATAGTTTGGGACCTATCAGCCACTTTTCTGATTGACCGACCACCTTTTTGGGTCGACTGGATACATTTCTGGTTGACAGCCCATTTTTCTGGTCGACAGGCAAAATTTTGCTTTCCAGGTTCAACTTCAAATGGCCATAACTCCTTCATCTATACTCATTTTCAGGTCATTCTTGTATCCAAATTGAAGCCCCAGAAGTAAGCTTTCCTATAATGGAAGCCCTGCATCAAAATTCCACCTGTACAAAAAGTTATGCCTATTTTGGTGAAGCTGCTCAGTTTCAATCCTACCCGGATTTATGCCGAACTTCTCCTCAGCTAGTTTTCTTCTCTCCTCTCTCATTTTCTTCAACTCAAAATCCATAAACAAGGTGTTTTGAAAGATTTTTGAAAGATTTCATCTCTCTTTCATTCATTTCCACTTTGTCCTCGCTCGGTTTACCGAAAAGCGCAACATTTAACGAAATGCGAGCCTCGGAACATCATAGGAACTTATTTCAAAAATATTTTAAAAGAGGGTTTTAAGGTCTAAAAACCATTCAAAATAGCTTTGGTCCAAAATGAGGTGTAACGTTGGGATTTGACTCTCCTCTTGCCGAAGGAATCGAACATTTACACTGCACAACTTCCATCACCAAGTAAACCATCAGTAGCGCCCAAGTCTTAAGGGTGGTCAAAAATGGGGTGTCTACTAGTTCACAAGCCATCATGCAATGAAATTTCTTGAATTGGTGGTTTGTGGCTTAGGTTCACCACTAATTGGATTTGTTCATGAAAAGGAATGGTGAGTTGTGCAGACAATCCTTGAAAATAGCCTGTATATGCTCTATTTGTCCTCTGTTGCAGCAAGATGAAACTAGGCATTAGTGGCTGGCAGGCCACTTTCCATGGCCGACAGGTGGCCGACAGACAACCTCCATAGTTGGTTGGTGGCCGGCAACTTTCATCTTTGGCCGGCTGGCCACTGATGCAAATTTCAGGAGAGTGTTGGTAAGATGGAGCAAAGTTGTTCTGGAAATGTTCAACTATGCAAACAAAGGCATTCGAGAGCAAAACGGTGGTCTTTTCGGGTGGAATCCGAGCATGCGCATGCACGTCCCTCGTTTCTCGAGGCGGAGTGGTTAGTTGCTTAGTTTAATTACTTATTTTAATTACACTTGTGTTGTAATTATTTAATTAGTTAGTTAACTAGTTAGTTAATTAAAGTGTTGTAATAATTAGTGATGTAGTTTAGCTAGTTATTCATTTCATTTTGTAATAGTTAGCTTAATTAGCTTTAGCTTAATTAGTTGCTAATTAGCTTAGTTTATTCATTCCGACCCTCCTTCGCGAGAGCATCAATGATGTAATAATGTGTATGTCTTCCAACCCAACGTCTTTCTCCCTTTTATTTACCAGCTTACGATGGTTAGTTTAGGGACATCATGTTTCAATTAGCATTCTTCATGTTTGCACCCATTTGTATTGCATGCACCGAGGCTCGATTCATCATTCTAACTGCATTGTTAGTTCAAATACATTCTTTGAATACGTGCTTAGACCGCATGCTATTTAAATTGCCTCATATGCCATGCTAAGTAGCCGAGCCTATTTTAGTTACATTATTGCATGTGTTGCATTAGCCATCTTGCATAAGTTAGGTACCATGCATATTTTTCTAACTCTTTTGTTTTATCTTAGCTTGGAATACTAGGTGAGTTTTTAGTACTTTAGCATACTTGCATGAGTGTGAGTGACTACCATGACTAGCATGCTTGCCATGAGGCTAAGTGCTTACTTGTTAAACTGTTTGAGTGCCTGTGGATGAAGGCTTGTTGCTTGAATTGGAATGATTCAATGAATGTACGTTTAAGCCTACTTTGTCAAGTGGCAAATTCACAAACTTTAAGCCCACTTTGTTAAGTGGAAAAATCAGACCTTTTTCGGAAAAAAAAAACATGAAATTGAATTGTTCCAATTCTTGCAAAACTAGTCTATACCTTGTGTGCGCGCATCACATAGTAAGTGCTAGCCTAATAAACTAGAACAAGAGCATATAATGTTGATAAAAATCATATCATGATTAATAGAGGTTGATCTTTGATCGGGCAAGCGGGGGTGCTCAATTCATGACCTTCCCCTTTCGTACCTAAGTTCCCGAGCCGAGACAATCTTGGTGCTGACGGACACGTGGCTTTTGGCACGAGTCATGAGTTTCCTAAATTTCCCAAAATATTTAGGTGGCGACTCTGTATCTAGCAAAGCAGCCAATTTTTTTGATTCAAAATCAATTTTCCAAAAGATTTTCCGGATTTGGACTCTGTGTTTATTAATTTGACATTGCAGTTGTGAGATTAGATTCAGAACCGCAGGAGTCCAAACTATAGGACTTATTTCGCCTTCCAAAAGGGGGCGCGAAAAAGTCGAGCTACAGTTTCTGGGGACTTTACTAGGGAAATAGAGAACTTGACTCGAACTCATGATATGACATTTTATCTACACGTATATGTTTCTTTGCATTACATTTGCATTGGTGTGCTTAAGTCACTGTGTTTGCCATATGTTATTCCTGGATGGTTTGCTGGAAGCTTCCTTGGAAAGCTTGCCAAACGGCTGACCGGTCACGGGCTCTACCACGGGAACACAACCCTTGGATCTGGACTATCGCTGTACCGTTTGATCCTCCTTTCACTTCTCAGTGTTAGGTGTGAGAGTAGGCCCGACCCTGGCCATAGGCCCACAAGGCCATGGCTTAGGGCCCCTCAAAATAGGGGCCCCTCCTATTAAAAGTTTGTATAATATGTTAGGTGTGTTTTAAGTCCAAAAAAAAATTTAAAAAAGGCCCAAACTAACTTCATTTTTTTTACTCATTAAAAGGCCAACAGGTAAGGCCCAGCCCAACAGTTTGAAATGCCCTTTTTTTCTAATTCCTAACCCTATCTTCTCTTAATCCAACCTTCCCTACATGTGTTTGATAGCACACACCACCAGCCCAAGACGAAGCAACAACAAGCATAGGTAAATTTTTTATTTTTTTTTCTATTCAATTAATTAAATATTTATTTTGTCTTTTGCACAATTAATTGCTATTATAATATTGGTATTTACATCATCAAGAAGAATTTATGTAAGTTTAATAGTTCACATCACGTAATTTAAAAGTTTTGTAAAGATATTCATTCAATAAAAAAAAATGTGTAAGGCCCCAGGAATTTAGTAGTTGATTATCGGCTTTGGGTCCCGAAAATCTCAGGACCGGGCCTTTGTGAGAGGTATATTAGGTAATCTTGTTGAGGTACCCTTTTTGACCATTTGGCTTAGTTGCATATCGAGAGCCGTAGACACTGTTCCAAACTAGGACAGGATGCTCACCAAAATGTAGGATTGCATAAAACCACTTCGTTTGAATAGTGAACCCTAGTTCCTTACGAAACTAGGACAGGGTAACCCTACTCCCTCATAGGGGTGTTTTGGCTCTCTTTAACTGGTATGTACGTTATAGTGAAACTGTATAGGAATGTGCATATTAGTTACAAAGTTGGTATCCATTTTGGGGAAGAATGCAGTGGGAAGTACATTCATTCAGCTGTGATCGTATCTATTCTAGTGAAATTGGGCTGAGGTGCTATCCGTTTTTTCTTTTGCTAGGTAGTCCTGGAACCATAGCTTCAGAAGGCTCCGATATCCCTCAGGTACTCTGGACCTGTGTTGATAGACTTTGCCACGTTGGAGATTTAGTTCAAGGGCAACCAGTGTTTCCTTCACTAGTGGCAAGACGAAAGAGGGCCATACAGGGTTCACTAGTTTCACTGTTCTGACATTCACCAGTTAGAATACCTTCGTTCAGCTCTTCCCAGGTATCTACCCCTATCATGGCTCAGCCTCCGAAAAATTTGGAGGGATTATTACTCCATCTGCAAGAAATAGTTGACTCCCTCCAGCATGGCGCAACCCGTCAGGCCGAGGTTATAACTAGCCTACATCAACAGCAACAGCAACCGCAGCTAGTAACGACCTCTACATCATATGTACTCACCGTGGCTATCCCTGTGCTCGGTACCGCAGCTAATGCTGCCACTGCTCAAGATCCACAAATCGAGGGAGTTCCAATTTTTCCAGTCCAAGCAGAACCCATCCCTGCACAAACTTCCAGAGCCCCGGTGTATCAAATTGAGGCACCATTCAAATTCGAGGTTGATCCAACCGTGCTCAAAGTCAACAAGCTAGAAAAGCTATTCGAAAAGACACAGGGGGTCAACTTTATTCCTGACATAGAGGATGGACACACTGAATCGACAGTTACGTTACCGGGGCAGTTCAAGATGCCGCATATTGACCGCTTCAATGGTTCTAGAGATCCAATGGTGCATTTGCGTCTGTTTTCTGATATCCTATGACCAATGGGTTTGACACGAATACCGAATTTGTCACTATTCAGCCGAACCATGTTTGGAATAGTTGCCATCTGGTATGCCAAATTGGAGAACTCAGTGAAACAAAGCTGGCAGGAGTTGGCTGAATCCTTCGTTGCCCAATATTCCTACAACATGTAGATCAAGGTCACAACTCATGATCTTAAGGCAACACGTCAGGAATTGAAGGAGGGCTTTTCAGAGTTTGTTATTTGATGGAGGGCAAAGGCGGCCATGATGGAAAGTAGGCCTCCAGAGAAAGAGCAAGTCCGTATCATTGTTAGAAATCTGCATGAAAGGCTATTAAAGAAAATGATAGTCCTCCCACTATTCAACTTTAAGGACCTCCATGAAATTGAGGTTCAAATCGAGGATTCCATCAGGCAAGGGATCATTGTAGAGGGTAATGAACCTATGAGGAGGAATGTTGTTCACAGTTCCAATGGTAGCATAGCTGCGAAATGCCCAGAAGTAAATACCGTATCCACTAATCCCAAATCTGCCAACCCTTTTGCCAATTCCAACCCACAAACAGCCGGCCCAAACCAAGCTCAAGGTAGAACTTTCATCCCCCTCTATATGAGCCTAACCAACACACCAAAAGTCATGACGGAAAAAGGGTATCTTAGAGCCCTTGATCCCCAACCTCTTCTTGACCCACTCCCAGCCAGATATAACCCCACCAAATACTGCGTGCATCATCAATAGTGCGGTCATGGCACCGATCGTTGCTACCACCTTTGTAATGAGGTTCAGAATCTCATCGAAAATCAGATGATAGCTCCACCTCAAGACCCCAATTTTACCACCAACCCACTTCCCATCCATGACCAAGTATCTCCTCCCTACCTTAACCTTATCCATACATTACTTCCTACCTTCAACCCCAGCATATACATCACTCTGGCCCATTTACCCAAGCCTGAGGTGTTCATTCCAGAGAGTACTGATTTATGCATGATAGATGCACCTAATCCGGTTTGGGTATGCCAAGAGCGCCAAAAGGCCGACCCACTACTGCTGAGATGTTGGGAATGATTGAGAACCTTCAAGGAACGGTGGCAGATTTGACATTTGGGGTTTCGATCCTGTCAAAAATCTCTTCAATCCTAGGGCGAGCTACAGTTGAAAAGGGCCAACCCGAAACTATCTCAAGTCTGGGTGATGACAGACCAACAACAAATGGGTTTCGCTTTGATATAGCCACCCAATCCCTTGGCCAAGTAGGAAAAAGTGACAAGAACAAGGCTGGAACAAGTATTGATCCCCATGCACAACTTTAGTGGGCTATTAAGACTTTGAAGGTCAAAGGGCTGAACAAGCAGCAAGTGTTGGCAGTTGTTTCAAAAACTGTGGATGACACTTTTATCACTAAGGTTGAGAGCATTTCAAATCAGGGGGCAAACCATGAAAAGGTTGCAATACCAGAAACACCCCTTTTAGCTTCAAATCTACACTTGGAAGAGATCATCAAACCCAGTCAGCACCTGCCAACCCCTCTATCAATCCTGTCAGGATAGGTAACCACACCTTCAATCCCCCTTACATGACCTTGTCCAAAGCTCTTCAAATCCTCGTAGGACAAGGCTAGCTCAAACCTCTTGACCCTCAGACTCTCCCTGATCCCCGTCCATCCAGGTATAATGCTGCCAAGTACTGTGTCTTCCATCAACAAACCAGCCATGACACTAACGGTTGTTTTCTTCTTCGCCATGAAGTTCAAGATCTAATTGATAATAAGGTCATCACTCCACCAGGATAACTTGATGATCTGATGAATGTACATATGAGATTGCTATTTCGAGTGGTACGTATTCAAAACAATTTTCAAAACAAACATAGAATCAAAGTGTTCCAACTTTTACAAATTAGTTTACACTTGTGTGCGTTACATAGTAAATTTGCCTAATAAATCGGAATAAGAGCATATAAAGTAAATAAGAATCACATCATGATTAGTATAGGCCGATCTTGATCGGGTGAGTGGGGTGCTCAATTCATGACCTTCCCCTCTCATACCTAAGTTCCCGAGCCGAGACACTTTGGTGATGACAGAGATGTGGCTTTTGGCATGAGTCACAGGTTTCTTAAATTTCCCAAAAATATTTAGGTGGCGACTCTGAAATCTGGCATTGTAGTCCATTTTTGGCATTTTTGATTCAAAATTAATTTTCCAAAGGATTTACCAAATTTGGACTTATTCGTGTTTATCTATTTCACATTGCAGTTGTGAAATCAGATTTAGGACCGCAGAGTCCGAATTATAGGGCTAATCGTATCCGAAAGGAGCACGAAAGCAAGCTACAGTTTTTGGTGACTCTGTTGGGGAATTAGAGAACTTGACTTGAACTTCATGATGTGAAATTTTATTTACACTTATATGTTCTTTGCATTTGCATTTGTATTGTTACTCTAAGTCACTGTGTTTTCCATCTGCTATTCCTAGACGGTTTGCCGGAGGCTTTCCCAAAAAGCTTACCAAAAGGGTGACTGGTCATGGGCATTGCCATGTTGGAAACACAACCCTTGGATCTAGACTACCGCTGTACCGCTTGATCCTCCTTTCACTTCTCAGTGTTTGGTGTAAGAGGTATATTAGGTAGCCTTGCTGAGGTACCCTTTTGACCATTTGGCCTAGCTGTATGTAGTAAGCCATAGTGACTATTCCAAACTAGGATAGGATGCTCACCCGCGTGCAGGATTGCATAAAATTGCTTGATTGAAGTTAATAAAACCCTAGTTCATGACAAAAACTAGGACAGGGTAAGCCTACCCCCTCATAGGGGTGTTTTGGCTCTCTCTTAACTGGTATGTGCTTTAAAGTGAAACTGCTCAGGATTGTTCATATCGGTGGCATAGTTGGTATCTATTTTGGGGGTAGAATTCAGTGTGGAGTATAGTCTTATAACTTTGATCATGTCCGTGTTGATAACATCTTAGTTGAGGTGTTGTACGATTTCTGATTACTGTTCTCTTTTATTTCTTTTACTAGATAGTTTAAAACCATAGCTTCAGAAGGTTCTGATACCCCCCAAGTACTCTGAACCTGTGTCAGAAGACTTTGCAAAGTCGGAGATCTTGTTCGAGGGCAGCCCATGTTTGCCTCATCGTCACCGGTTTCAAGATGAAGAATGATCAGGCAAGGTGTACTAGTGCCATTTTTACAACAATCATCTATTGGTTTACTTGTATTCAGTCCAGCTGAGACCCTACAGCATGATGCGGCCCGTCAGGCGGAGGTCATAACTAGGCTACAACAACAGCAACCACAACCGACTGTGGCCTCTGTATCACATGCACCCACCGCTGCTAACCCTATGCCCAGTGCCACTGCTAATACTACCACTGCTCAAGATCCACAAACTGAGGGTTTTTCAGTTTTTCCAATCCAAACAGAACCCATCCCAACATAAGCTTCCAGAGCTTTGACCTATCAGACCGAGGCACCATTCGAATTTGAGGTTGAGCCAACCACACTCAAAGTCAACAAACTAGTAAAGTTGTTAAAAAAGGCACAAGGGTCAATTCCATTCCAGACATAGAGGAGGGATACACTGAGTCTGCGGTTACTTTACCAAAGCGGTTTAAGATGCCACGCATTGACCTCTTTGATGGTTTCGAGGACTCGATGGTTCATTTACGGTTGTGTTCAGATGTTTTGCGACTAATGGGTTTAACTAGACCACAAAAGCTATCACTCTTTGGTGTATTATGTCAGGTATAGAGGCCATCTAGTACGCCAAGTTAGAAGATTCCGTAAAACAGAACTGGGAGGAGTTAGCTGAGTTTTTCATTGTTCAATACTCTTACAATACACTAACCGTGGTCACAACTCGTATTCTTGAGGTGACACGTCAAGAGCCAAGGAAGGATTCTCTGTGTTTGTAACAAGATGGAGGGCTAAAGCATCCATGATGACCACTCGACCTTCAGAAAAGGATCAGATCAGAGTGGTTGTCTAGAATTTGCATGGCAAGCTGCTGTAGAAAATGATTATTCTCCCCCTATTTACCTTCAAAGAACTCCATGAAATGGGGGTTCAAATAGAAGATGCCATGAAACAAGGGATTATTATTGACGATAAGGAGCCGGCTAAGAGGTCGTTTGTTCACAGTTCCAATGCTACCAGTGGTAGCACAACTGTGAGGCCATCGGATGTAAGTGTTGTCACCACAATGAAAACTGCCGACCCCTTCGCCAACATCGGCCCACAAGCACCATCCAATCCTACCTGAGCTCCAGATAGAATTTTTCACCCATTATACATGACCCTATCCAAAGCCATGCAAGTGCTGATCAAGAAAGGGCACTTGAAATCCTTAGAACCCGCCCACTTCCTGACCTTCTTCTACCCAAACATTACCCTACAAAATACTGTGCTTTTCACCAGCAGCATGGTCATAACACTGACCAGTGCTACCATTTACATCATGAGATTCAAGATCTAATTGACAACAAGGTCATCTTTCCACCTCAGAAACCAAATGTAATTGCCAACCCTCTCCCACCCCATAATCAAGCCCCCCACCTCGAAATCTTCATCTTATCCATACACTGTCCACCTCGTATGACGCTAGCATCTATATTACCCCTTCCTACCTACCAAAACTGATGTTGTTAATTCCTGAGGGCACAAACTTATGCATGATGGACACACCTAACCTATAACTTGAGCCTCACAGAGCAGTAGTGACAACACCTGCGGTAGAAGAGATGTTGACCTTGGAAGGAGGTACTGGTTTGCCATTGGGATGCCCCGAGGACTCATTTGAAAATGAGTACAACCCGAGCCATTATATTGTTTATACTACTCAACTCAAGCCTGAGGTGATGTGTAGACACCCCATTTTTTATCAACCTCAAGACTTTGATGTCATCGGTTGTGCACTCGATGATTGCGCATGTTTGTGCTTGTTTTGGGCACCTGAGGGTCTCGGTTGAGTGCCTTGTCTTTAAGCCACTTAACACTTTGTGTTTTGGCCTTGGTTTTTGGGCCAAACCTTGATCCCTCTTGCCTGAGGGAGAAAAAGGGCTTGTCAGCCACTTTTGGCATCTGCCGGCCACTTTTCTTTCATGTTGGCTACTTGGAGTGGTCTGCCGGCTAGTGGAGGTGGCCGGCCGGCCACCTTAACTGGCCAGTGGCCAATTTTTCTTCTTTTTAGATATTTTCAGATCTTTTGAGCCAGCTGTGGCTCACTGAACTCATCCTCCATACACGTATGGAGGGATGGAAACAAGCTTTTGGCTTGTTAAGCAAGCTTTTGCTTGCTTCCTTTATATAAGGGGAGGTCCCTCCCCCTTTAGAGGGGTTCACAAAATCTCAAAGCTAAAATCTCTCTCTCTCTCTCTCTCTATATATATATATATATTGTGCCATATTGAGCTTAAAAGTGTGTTTTCTTCACATATTTGCACTAAGGCACCTATTCAAACGCCTTCACTTTGGAGCTGAGGTCCATTGAAGCTTGATTTGAGGTCTCAGACTTTGTTTTGGCTCAGAATTGTCGTTGTCTTGCTGCTGTTCTTCAAGGGTAAGCTTCTTCCCCTTTTACGCTTATTTTTTTACATTCTCTTGGCCACCTTTGCATGTTGTTTTAGGGTTACTTGTCAACTACAAAAACCTCTATTTTGAAGTGTTTAAAATGGTGGTTTAAGGCCTTGTTGGAGTTAGGGGTGATCCAACCTCTTTCATTACTTATTTGCTAAGCTTTTAGGCCATCCTTTAAAGCTTTTGAAACCATCTCCTTTTGGCCCTTTAACCACTGAATTCCAGAGGAATTTCAGTGGTGGAAAGTTGGTTTTGAGGTCCAAAATAGGAGGGAGTGATCCCCTCTCCTATTGTCTTGCTTGTATGTGTTGATGGCCTACCAAATGAGCATGTGTTTCTCCCATTTTGAAGCTTAGTTCTAGCATGTTTTTGTGACTTTTTGGACCTGCTCTAACTCTGTTTCAGGCTGGTTTAGTCATTGGTTGCTTGCTTCTTACACTTGTAGTGTAATCTTGCTTAATAGCCTTGAATGCCTAAAGAGTTAGTCCATCATTCTAGCATGTATTAGCTCTATCTCAACATGTTTTTACTAATGTTTTGGCATGCGTTAACTCAGTTTTGAGTGGCCTTGGTCCGTTGAGGCTTGCTTTGTATGGTTAGAGTGTAAAGGGCCTTGACTAGCTTTGAGTTTTGAGGCCCTTAACATGTTGTGTATGTGATGATTGCATGTTTTGGCATCATTTGGTATGTAATTTCAGTGTATATAGTATAGTCACACTCTCACATACTTCACTTCTTCATTGTTTTTGAGGGTTGTGTATTATGCCTTGCTTATGGGCTAACATGTGTACATGTTCTCTTGGCTGTTTGAGTTCGATATTGCATGCTTCTAGAGTGATGCTCTTCACTAGCTTAATGCATTTGAATTTTTGGGAACGCATTGCATGAGTTGTTTGTATTGCTTTTTAGTCACTTAGCATGCTATGTCAGTGCTGAAATATGTGTCATTACACTCCATTGTTTTAAACTTTCATTCACCTTGAAAGTGGCCTTAAGCCCCTTGTTGGCTTGAACATGAACTTGAGGCATTCATGTCTAATGGTTTTAATCCTCCCTTGAGGATTTCTACTAACCAATAGCATGATACTTTCTTCATGATCAAGGCACTCGAAGCTTAGTTCGTATTTCAAATTAGAGGACTTTGCACATTGAACTTAACCGGTTAATGGACTAATTGGTAAGTTAAAATGAGTAAATAATAAATGGACCAAGTAAAACATGCCAAGATAACATGTTGTTTGCATTGCATGTGTTTGGATCAGACATTAATCCAAACACAAGGAATGTGGAACGTTTCATACTCAAAGTGATGAAGCGTGTCACATTTCTTGGCCGTCGAGTCCCTTGATTGAACGTGATAGGGTGGAGGCCTTTCGAGTGTTTTGTGTGCATTCACTAAAGCTTGTACAAGCTTGGTTCATGGGCCATCATGCATTAAGATGCTTGATTGGTGGCTTGGGAGCCAAGTACCACACTCCTTTCAGCTTGAGAAATGATGAGGAGGGTGGTAGTACACATATGTCTTGCCAAATACATTGTCTTGGCTCTGTTGCTCTCTGTTCCGGTAAAGGCAGAATTCTGGAAAGAGAAGTGGCCGGCCGGCCACTTGCACTAGCCTACCGACCACATGTACTGGCTGACCGGCTAGTTGAGGTAGCCTACCGACCAGTTGAGGTGGTCGGCCAGCCACCTGCAGGAGAAATTATCCAAAATGTTCCTATGTTGGGGGTAGATGCAATCTGGAAGTTCATATGATGTTCATATGATGTTCTGGAAGTTCATATGGAAGTTCATATAATGCACCTCATTTTTAGTTTAAGTCCATTTTTCATGTTGTTGCAAGGTTGTTAGATTGCATGTTGTTGCATGCTTGTTCCATTCTGTTGTTGTTGCATGCTTGTCTTTGCATGACATTGTTGCATATTTGTTGCATTGCATTTGGCATGCTTATGTGGCATTGTATAGCATCTCCATGTTGCATGCATTGCATTGTGTTTGGTTTGGGTGATAAGCGAAACACGAGGAACGAGGAACATTTCATACTTGAAGTGATAAAACGTGCCTCAATTCTCGGTCTAAATTTTCAGGGCTTGATCTCTCCCTCTCTCTCTAAAGCCTCTCCCTCTTGCCTTTTGTGCATGCAAGTAGAGAAATACCTCTTTTTTGCCCAGACATCCTTGATGAAAGTGGTCCATCTATGGGTTAAGGTTGCTTGAACCTTACTTGGAGCCTTGTTTGAGCTCTAAAAGGAGGATGCAAGCTTGGTTTAGTGCCTCTTTTGTGCCTAGTGTGTGCTTTGCTTCAAAGGTATACAACTTACCCCATTTAAAATTGTCTTGCACTATTATTTTTCCATCTTTCTACACTATTTTTGGGGTTGTTTTTAACTGAGAAAATATCTATTTTTCAGTCCTAAAAATGATGGCTTAAGCCTTGTTTGGCTAGGGGGTTGTGTCTTCCTTTTGTTCCTTAGCTTGTATAGCTTTTGAGCCATCTTTCAAGGCCTTTCAAAACAGCTTTTCTTCCCCTTTTAACCACTAAAATCCAGTAAATTTTCAGTGGTAAAAACCCTATTTTGAGGGCCCAAATAGGAGAGGGTGGTCCCCTCTCTTCTTGTCTTGCTTGCTAGTGTTGATGACCAACCAAATAAGCATGTGTTTTTACTTCTTTATGGCTTTGTTTAGGCTCATTTTTGTGACTTACCAGACCTGTCATAACTCTGTTTTTGGCTGTCTTGGTCACCTCTTGCATGCTTATTGCACTTGTAGTGTAAATCCTCTATGCTAGCCTTGTTAGCTTTACATAGTAGAATGCCTTTCTAGCATGATTTGATTCAATTTCATCATGTTTTTGGTGATGTTTTTCCATGTCATACCTCTATTAAGGTTTGGTTTGGTTGGACCTTACATGCTCCATGCACTTGTAGTGCAATTCCATGAATTAGCCTAATGTGTATCATGCTTTAACATGTCATTCTAGCATGATTTTGGCTTAACTCTAATAAGCTTTTGGTCATGTTTTAGCATGCTTAAGCCCTGATTTTTGTTGTTTTGGCCATGCACGCCATGATTTGTATAGCTATGGTTCATCCTAGCTTGTTAGCTTTGTGCATCAAGTCCACTAGCATGCATTGCTTGACCTATTTGAGTGATTTGGCATCATTTTTTATGTAATTTCAGAGCATGTTTCATTGCCATGCACTCATATCTTTCACTTTTTCAATGCGTTGATGGGTTGATCCTTTATGCCTTGAACATGAGCCTTTGCGTATGCCTTCATGCCTAAGCTTGCGAGCTATCATTTCAATGTGTATTTGGGGTTATTTTGCCATGATATAACTCTGATTTTTGTTGGCGAAGCCATCTCATACTTAGTCTTGATAGGTGTAGTGTAATCTACCTTATTTGCCTTGCATCCATCATGCCTTATGCCTTTCATGCTACCATATTTTCGCTTCCTTCCATACGTGTTTTAGACTCATTTTAACATGTATAAGACTGTTTTGGTTATCCTTGGCCTTTTGGGGTTTGATTCATGTGGCCTTGGTACAAGTTCCTTGGCCAGCCTTGAGCTTTGAACCTCCTAGCATGCTATGCTTGTATTATGTGCATGATTTGGCATCATTTCTAACATGATTTCAGAGATTACTTCAATGCCATACTTCCACATTTGTCACTTTTTGATCATGTTTGAGAGTTGTCCTCTTATGCTTAGTCGATGAGCCATTGCATGTGCATGTATTTTCTAGCCTTTCATGCCATATTTTAAGAGTGTTTTGGCTACTGATTTGGGCATGATTGAGGTCTGTCCATTTTAGTTTAAGTCCATTTTTCATGTTGTTGCAAGGCTGTTAGATTGCATTTTGTCGCATGCTTGTTCCATTCTGTTGTTGTTGCATGCTTGTCTTTGCATGACATTGATGCATATTTGTTGCATTACATTTGGCATGCTTATGTGGCATTGTATAGCATCTCCATGTTGTATGCATTGCATTGTGTTTGGTTTGGGTGTTAAGCGAAACACAAGGAACGAGAGATGTTTCATACTTGAAGTGATGAAACGTGCCTCAATTCTCGGTCACAATTTTCAGGGCTTGATCTCTACCTCTCTCTCTAAAGCCTCTCTCTCTAAAGCCTCTCCCTCTTGCCTTTTGTGCATGCAAGTAGAGAAATACCTCTCTTTTGCCCAGACATCCTTGATGAAAATGGTCCATCTATGGGTTAAGGTTGCTTGAAGCTTACTTGGAGCCTTGTTTGAGCTCTAAAAGGAGGATTAAAGCTTGGTTTAGTGCCTCTTTTGTGCCTAGTGTGTGCTTTGCTTCAAAGGTATACAACTTACCCCATTTAAAATTGTCTTGCACTATTGTTTTTCCATCTTTCTACACTATTTTTGGGGTGGTTTTGAACTGAGAAAATATCTGTTTTTCAGTCCTAAAAATGATGGCTTAAGCCTTGTTTGTCTAGGGGGTTGTGTCTCCCTTTTGTTCCTTAGGTTGTATAGCTTTTGAGCCATCTTTCAAGGCCTTTCAAAATAGCTTTTCGTCCCCTTTTAACCACTAAAATCCAGTGAATTTTTAGCGGTAAAAATCCTGTTTTGAGGGCCCAAATAGGAGAGGGTGGTCCCCTCTCTTCTTGTCTTACTTGCTAGTGTTGATGGCCAACCAAATAAGCATGTGTTTTTACTTCTTTATGGCTTTGTTTAGGCTCATTTTTGTGACTTATCAGACCTGCCATAACTCTATTTTTGGCCGTCTTGGTCACCTCTTCCATGCTTATTGCACTTGTAGTGTAAATCCTCTATGCTAGCCTTGTTAGCCTTACAAAGTAGCATGCCTTTCTAGCATGATTTGATTCTATTTCAGCACGTTTTTGGTGATGTTTTTCCATGTCATACCTATATTAAGGTTTGGTTTGGTTGGACCTTACATGCTCCATGCACTTGTAGTGCAATTCCATGAATTAGCCTAATGTGTATCATGCTTTAACATGCCATTCTAGCATGATTTTGGCTTAACTCTAATAAGTTTTTGGTCATGTTTTAGCATGCTTAAGCTCTGATTTTTGTTGTTTTGGCCATGCATGCCATGATTTGTATAGCTATGGTTCATCCTAGCCTGTTAGCTTTGTGCATCAAGTCCACTAGCATGCATTGCTTGACCTATTTGAGTGATTTGGCATCATTTTTTATGTAATTTCAGAGCATGTTTCATTGCCATGCACTCATATCTTTCACTTTTTCAATGCGTTGATGGGTTGGTCCTTTATGCCTTGAACATGAGCCTTTGCGTATGCCTTCATGCCTAAGCTTGCGAGCTATCATTTCAATGTGTATTTGGGGTTATTTTGCCATGATATAACTCTAATTTTTGTTGGCGAAGCCATTTCATACTTAGTCTTGATAGGTGTAGTGTAATCCACCTTATTTGCCTTGCATCCATCATGCCTTATGCCCTTCATGCTAGCATATTTTGGCTTCCTTCCATTCGTGCTTTAGACTCATTTTAACATGTTCTAAGACTGTTTTGGTTGTCCTTGGCCTTTTGGGGTTTGATTCATGTGGCCTTGGTACAAGTTCCTTGGCTAGCCTTGAGCTTTGAACCTCCTAGCATGCTATGCTTGTATTATGTGCATGATTTGGCATCATTCCTCACATGATTTCAGAGCTTACTTCATTGCCATACTTCCACATTTGTCACTTTTTGATCATGTTTGAGAGTTGTCCTCTTATGCTTAGTCGATGAGCCATTGCATGTGCATGTATTTTCTAGCCTTTCATGCCATATTTTGAGAGTGTTTTGGCCACTGATTTGGGCATGATTAAGGTCTGTCCATTTTAGTTTAAGTCCATTTTTCATGTTGTTGCCTGGTTGTTAGATTGCATGTTGTTGCATGCTTGTTCCATTCTGTTGTTGTTGCATGCTTGTCTTTGCATGACATTGTTGCATATTTGTTGCATTGCATTTGGCATGCTTATGTTGCATTGTATAGCATCTCCATGTTGCATGCATTGCATTGTGTTTGGTTTGGGTGTTAAGCTAAACACGAGGAACGAGGGACGTTTCATACTTGAAGTGATGAAACGTTGCCTCAATTCTCGGTCGCCGACACTCTTGATCAAACATGATAGAGTTTAAGGCATTTTATGTGTTTTTGTGCATTTCATTCACATTGAATTGTGTGGCTCAGCCTCTTTGGCCATCATGCATTGGAATGCGTGATCGATGGCTCGAGAGTCGAGCACCACACTCCTTTGAGCTTCAAGCATGATAAGGGGTGTAGTTGCACAACATTTTCTTGCAAATGTATTGCCATGCCTCTGTGTGTACTCTGCTGCAGCAAAAGGAGCAGTTTGCTGGAAGAGATGGCCAATCGGCTATTTGGTGTGTCAATCGGCTAACAATATTTGGCCGATGGACTCATAAGTGGTCAATGACCCTTATCCCTTGGCCAATGACCATACCATTTGGCCGATGGCCTCTCAGCACGTCTATAAGGTTTATCAGAAGTCTTTCAGAAGTTGGCACAGTTTTCGGAAGTCTAAAACATTGCAAACAGAGGCAACATGAGGCATGGCAACGGATTTCCGAGCGAAGCGATCGAGGATGCATCATTCATCATTTTGAGGCAGAGCTGTGGCAGCTCATTTCAGCTTCTTTCCTCCCTTACTTAGTTGGTTTTGTAACTTAATTAATTTGCTTAATTAGTTAAGGTTCTGTAATAATTAATTAGTGTAGCGTAGCTAGCTAGTTGATTTATTCAGACCCTCCGTCGAGAGGGTAAATTTTGTAATAAGTGTGCGTGAGTGTGTGAATGTCTTCCAACCCCAATTAACAATTTTAGAACACTTACTAGCTTTCGATGGTTAGTTTAGGATCATTTTTAATTAGCATCCTTATGCTTACATGTTTGCATCATTCATTTGTTTTGTATGCACTGGGTTCGGCGCATCATACAAACTGCATTGTATTTTAATACCAATTTGAATATATGTTATCAAGTTGCATTCACATGACATCT
Source organism: Camellia sinensis (assembly GCF_004153795.1). NCBI lineage: Eukaryota > Viridiplantae > Streptophyta > Magnoliopsida > Ericales > Theaceae > Camellia > Camellia sinensis. The sequence goes on from NW_021026654.1 coordinate 475,241, forward strand.
TAGAATAGCCGAGCCTATCTTAGTTGCATTTTTGCATGTGTGCATTAGACATCCATCTTAACATAAACTAGGATCATGCATTGATTACTACCTAGTTGTTGTTTGGCTCGGAGTACACTGTAAGTGTTTATGCTTAGTATCCTTGCATGAGTGTGAGTGTTGCCATGATAGCATGCTTGCCATGAGGCTAACTACTTATGTGATATAAATGCCGTAATGCCTATGGGTGAAGGTTGGATTACTTGAATTGGAACAATTCATTGAAATGCGAGTTTTAAGCCCACTTGAGAGTGGCAAATCACCATGTTTTCTAAGCCCACTTGAGGGTGGCAAATCCACATCTTAGCCTACTTGCAAGTAACACATTCAACAATTTTCAAACAAACAAACATGAGATGTTTTGTTCCAATTTAGGCGATCTAGTCTATACTTGTATGTTGTGCGCAACACGTAGTAAGCTAGCTAATAACCAGAATAAGAACGCATCGCGTTTTAAAAACAAAATATCATGTTAGTAAAGTCGATCTTTGATCGGGCAAGCGGGGGTGCTCATTGCATGACCTTCACCTCTCGTACCCAAGTTCCCGAGCTGAGGCAACTTTGGTGATGACGGACACGTGGCCTTAGGCACGAGTCAGGGTTTTCTAAATTCCCCACAAATAAAATATTTAGGTGCCGACTCTGTATCTGGCAAAGCTGTCTGTGTTTGGCACTTCTTTATAAATATCATTTGCATTTTTCCCCTACCTACGGGCGCATTTGTATTGTTATCTTGCTTGTTTGTCTAAGTTTTCGCCTTGTCAAAAATGGGTCGTCTCTGGGCTTTGACATTCACTCCCGTCATTTCATGACTTTTGAGTTCTGTCAAAAGGGGCAACTATAGACACCCCATTTTTGACCGACCTCAAGACTTTGACGTCATCGTTGTGCACTCGATGATTGCACATTGTTTATGCTTGTTTTGGCGCGCTCAAGGGTCTCAGTTGAGTTTCTTGTCTTTAAGCCTCATAACACTTTGTGTTTTGGCCTCGATTTTTGGATCAAACCTTGATCCATCTTACCTGAGGGAGAGGAAGGGCTTGCCGACCACTTTTGACATCTGTCGCCACTTTTCTCTCTTGTAGGCTACTTGGAGTGGTCGGCCGGCTAGTGGAGGTGGCCGACTGGCGGCCAATTTTTCTCATTTTTAGATTATTTCAAATCTTTTGAGCCAGCTGTGGCTCACTGAACTCATCCTCCATACACGTGTATAGAGGGATGGAAACAAGCTTTTAGCTTGTTAAGCAAGTTTTTTCTTGCTTTCTTATATAAGGGGAGGTCCCTCTCCCTTTAGAGGGGTTCATAAAATCTTAGAGCTGAAATCTCTCTCTCTCTCTCTATATAATATATATAATATATTGTGCTATATTGAGCTTAAAAGTGTGCTTTCTTCACATATTTGCACTAAGGCACCTAGTCAAACACCTTCACTTTGGAGCTGAGGTCCATTGAAGCTTGATTTGAGGTCTTAGACTTTGTTTTGGCT
>NW_021026654.1:501031-521561 GCF_004153795.1 Camellia sinensis
ATTGACCTCCAGGTTGAGTGCCTACAAAAACAGACATAAAATAAAGTGAGCCAAGCTCAGTGAATAATAGCACAGTGTTTGGTGGAAAACCAAACACAAAATAGTCGAGTCGAGAGATCCTGAGGCATGGCGTGTAGCCGAGACCTCCGGGAACTCAAGACGAACACAAACAAGGACGATCACCGAGTGTTCAAACGGTGACGGCCAGGTCCTGAGGACGGTCAAAAATGGGGTGTCTACAGTTTCCCCTCTTTGAGAGAACTCGAAAGTCATAAGAATGACGGGAGTAAGTGTCAAAGCCCAGAGACGACCCACTTTCGACAAGGCCGAAGACTTAGACAAAGCATACAAGCAGCAGACAAAGATATGCGCCCGAGGGCAGGGGCAAAATGCAAGACAATGCACGAAGCCGAGCATAACTTATGATCATGCAAGAAACATAGGGACGTATCCCGGTGTTTCGGAAAGGTGTAAGCATTGGAACGTATTCCAAATGCTCTTAACCAAAGAGGGGGAAACATAGGGACATATCCCGGTGTAGTTCAAATGGCCAAGAACTAGACCCTTTTGCACCCCCTAACCAACACAAATGTAGAGAGAGAGGGAGATATATAGAGAGAGAGTAGAGAGAGAGAGAGAGTGATATATGTATGATATATATCAGATTTTCTAACCCTTGAACTGGGAGGAGAGGCCCGTTATTTATAGAGAAGACGAAGGCTTGAAGCTTCTAAGGGAAGCTAGGCAAAAGGGTCAAGGGGGTCAAGCTTCTCTTAGAAGCTTGGAACAAAAGGGCCAAGCTTCTTGGAGAAGCTAGGCAAAGGGGTCAAGCTTCTCTTCGAACCTCGTACAAAAGTTGCAAAATGGGCAAGCTTCTCTTGGAAGCTTAGAAGGGTTCAAGCTTCTTGGAGAAGCTTGGAGCAAAGGTTCAAAAGGTTCAAACTTCCCCAAGAAGCTAAAACTAAGGGTCCAAAAGGTTCAAGTTTCCTCAAGAAGCTAGAACCAAGGGTTCAAAAGGTTCAAAAGGTTCAAGCTTCCACAAGAACTAAAATAGGGGTTCAAAAGGTTCAAACCCTCTCAAGAAAAGTGCTCGGCCAAAAAAAGTGGCCGATTGACCAAAATCAGTGGCCGGCCGACCAAACAGAGTGCCGACCGGCCAAACATTTGGCCGATGGCAACAAAACACAGCCGGTGGCCTCAAGACATGGCCGGTGATGTGTGGGGATGGCCATCAAGCCACTCCCTGCCCCTCAAAGGCAGAACAGAAGTGCTTGGTGCAAAACCAAACACAAAACAGTCGAGTCGAGAGATCCTGAGGCAAGGCGCGCAGCCGAGACCTCCGGGAACTCAAGACGAACACAAACAAGGACGATCACCGAGTGTTCAAACGGTGATGGCCAGGTCTTGACGACGGTCAAAAGGGTCAAGGGGGTCAAGCTTCTTTTTTTTGGGTGAATAAGGGGGGTCAATCTTCTCTTAGAAGCTTGGAGCAAAATGGCCAAGCTTCTTGGAGAAGCTAGGCAAAGGGGTCAAGCTTCTCTTAGAACCTCGTGCAAAAGGTGCAAAAGGTGCAAGCTTCTCTTGGAAGCTTAGAAGGGTTCAAGCTTCTTGGAGAAGCCTGGAGCAAAGGTTCAAAACGTTCAATCTTCCCCAAGAAGCTAAAACCAAGGGTCCAAAAGGTTTTAGCTTCCCCAAGAAGATAGAACCAAGGGTTCGAAAGGTTCACAAGGTTCAAGCTTCCTCAAGATGCTAGAGCCAATGATTCAAAGGGTTCAAGCTTCCACAAGATGCTAAAACAGGAGTTCAAAAGGTTCAAACCCTCTCAAGAAAAGGGCTCGGCCAGAAAAAGTGGCCGATTGACCAAAATCAGTGGCCGGCCGACCAAACAGAGTGCCCACCGGCCAAACATTTGGCCGATGGAAACAAAACACAGCCGGTGGCCTCAAGACATGGCCGGTGATGTGTGGGGATGGCCATCAAGCCACTCACTGCCCCTCAAAGGCAAAACACAAGTGTTTGGTGCAAAACCAAACACATGTGTTTGGTACACAACCAAACACAAAACAGTCGAGTCGAGAGATCCAGAGGCAAGGCGCGTAGCCGAGACCTCCGAAATCTCAAGACCAACACAAACAAGGACGATCACCGAGTGTAGAAACGGTGACGGCCGGGTCATGAGGACGGTCAAAAATGGGGTGTCTACAGTTGCCCCTCTTTGACAGAACTCGAAAGTCATAAGAATGACGGGAGTGAGTGTCAAAGTCCAGAGAGAACCCATTTTTGACAAGGCCAAAGACTTAGAGAAAGCATACAAGCAGCAGACAAAGATATGCGCCCGTGGGCAGGGGCAAAATGGAAGACAATGCACGAAGCTGAGCATAACTTATGATCATGCCAGAAACATAGGGACGTATCCCGGTGTTTCGGAAAGGTATAAGCATTGTAATGTATTCCAAATGCTCTTAACCAAAGAGGGGGAAACATTGGGACATATCCCGGTGTAATTCAAATGGCCAAGAACTAGACCCTTTTGCACCCTCTAACCCACCCAAATATAGGGAGAGAGGGAGATATAGAGAGAGAGAGAGTGATATATGTATGATATATATCAGATTTTCTAACCCTTGAAATGGGAGGAGAGGCCCTCTATTTATAGAGAAGATGAAGGCTTGAAGCTTCTAAGGGAAGCTAGGCAAAAGGGTCAAGTAGGTCAAGCTTCTTTTTTTTGGGTGAATAAGGGGGGTCAAGCTTCTCTTAGAAGCTTGGAGCAAAAGGGCCAGGCTTCTTGGAGAAGCTAGGCAAAGGGGTCAAGCTTCTCTTAGAACCTCGTACAAAAGGTGCAAAAGGTGCAAGCTTCTCTTGGAAGCTTAGAAGGGTTCAAGCTTCTTGGAGAAGCTTGGAGCAAAGGTTCAAAAGGTTCAATCTTCCCCAAGAAGCTAAAACCAAGGGTCCAAAAGGTTCAAGCTTCCTCAAGAAGCTAGAACCAGGGGTTCAAAAGGTTCAAGCTTCCTCAAGATGCTTGAGCCAATGGTTCAAAGGGTTCAAACTACCACAAGAAGCTAAAACAGGAGTTCAAAAGGTTCAAACCCTCTCAAGAAAAGGGCTCGGCCAGAAAAAGTGCCCGATTCACCAAAATCAGTGGCCGGCCGACCAAACAGAGTGCCGACAGGCCAAACATTTGGCCGATGGAAACAAAACACAGCCGGTGGCCTCAAGACATGGCCGGTGATGTGTGGGGATGGCCATCAAGCCACTCCCTGCCCCTCAAAGGCAAAACACAAGTGTTTGGTGCAAAACCAAACACAAAACAGTCGAGTCGAGAGATCCTGAGCCAAGGCGCGTAGCCGAGACCTCCGGGATCTCAAGACGAACACAAACAAGGACGATCACCGAGTGTTCAAACGGTGACGGCCGGGTGAGGAGGACAGTCAAAAATGGGGTGTCTACAGTTGCCCCTCATTGACAGAACTCGAAAGTCATAAGAATGACGGGAGTGAGTGTCAAAGCCCAGAGACGACCCATTTTTGACAAGGCCGAAGACTTAGACAAAGCATACAAGCAGCAGACAAAGATATGCGCCCGAGGGCAGGGGCAAAATGCAAGACAATGCACAAAGCCGAGCATAACTTATGATCATGCAAGAAACATAGGGACGTATCCCGGTGTTTCGGAAACGTATAAGCCTTGGAACGCATTCCAAATGCTCTTAACCAAAAAGGGGGAAACATAGGGACACATCCCGGTGTAGTTCAAATGGCCAAGAACTAGACCCTTTTGCACCCTCTACCCCACCCAAATGTAGAGAGAGAGGGAGATATAGAGAGGGAGAGTGATGTATGTATGATATATATCAGATTTTCTAAACCTTGAAATGGGAGGAGAGGCCTTCTATTTATAGAGAAGATGAAGGCTTGAAGCTTCTGAGGGAAGCTAGGCAAAAGGGTCAAGGGGGTCAAGCTTCTTTTTTTTGGGTGAATAAGGGGGGTCAAGCTTCTCTTAGAAGCTTGGAGCAAAAGGGCCAAGCTTCTTGGAGAAGCTAGGCAAAGGGGTCAAGCTTCTCTTAGAACCTCGTGCAAAAGGTGCAAAAGGTGCAAGCTTCTATTGGAAGCTTAGAAGGGTTCAAGCTTCTTGGGGAAGCTTGGAGCAAAGGTTCAAAAGGTTCAAGCTTCCCCCAAGAAGCTAAAACCAAGGGTCGAAAAGGTTCAAGTTTCCTCAAGAAGCTAGAACCAACGGTTCAAAAGGTTCAAAAGGTTCAAGCTTCCTTAAGAAGCTAGAACTAAGGGTTCAAAGGGTTCACGCTTCCACAAGAAGCTTAAACAGGGTTCAAAAGGTTCAAACCCTCTCAAGAAAAGGGCTCGGCCAGAAAAAGTGGCCGATCGACCAAAATCAGAGGCCGGCCGACCAAACAGAGTGCCGACCGGCCAAAAATTTGGCCGATGGAAACAAAACACAGCCGAAGTGGCCGGCCGACCAAACAGAGTGCCGACCGGCCAAAAATTTGGCCGATGGAAACAAAACACAGCCGAAGTGGCCGGCCGACCAAACAGAGTGCCGACCGGCCAAAAATTTGGCCGATGGAAACAAAACACAGCCGAAGTGGCCGGCCGACCAAACAGAGTGCCGACCGGCCAAAAATTTGGCCGATGGAAACAAAACACAGCCGAAGTGGCCGGCCGACCAAACAGAGTGCCGACCGGCCAAAAATTTGGCCGATGGAAACAAAACACAGCCGAAGTGGCCGGCCGACCAAACAGAGTGCCGACCGGCCAAAAATTTGGCCGATGGAAACAAAACACAGCCGAAGTGGCCGGCCGACCAAACAGAGTGCCGACCGGCCAAAAATTTGGCCGATGGAAACAAAACACAGCCGAAGTGGCCGGCCGACCAAACAGAGTGCCGACCGGCCAAAAATTTGGCCGATGGAAACAAAACACAGCCGAAGTGGCCGGCCGACCAAACAGAGTGCCGACCGGCCAAAAATTTGGCCGATGGAAACAAAACACAGCCGAAGTGGCCGGCCGACCAAACAGAGTGCCGACCGGCCAAAAATTTGGCCGATGGAAACAAAACACAGCCGAAGTGGCCGGCCGACCAAACAGAGTGCCGACCGGCCAAAAATTTGGCCGATGGAAACAAAACACAGCCGAAGTGGCCGGCCGACCAAACAGAGTGCCGACCGGCCAAAAATTTGGCCGATGGAAACAAAACACAGCCGAAGTGGCCGGCCGACCAAACAGAGTGCCGACCGGCCAAAAATTTGGCCGATGGAAACAAAACACAGCCGAAGTGGCCGGCCGACCAAACAGAGTGCCGACCGGCCAAAAATTTGGCCGATGGAAACAAAACACAGCCGAAGTGGCCGGCCGACCAAACAGAGTGCCGACCGGCCAAAAATTTGGCCGATGGAAACAAAACACAGCCGAAGTGGCCGGCCGACCAAACAGAGTGCCGACCGGCCAAAAATTTGGCCGATGGAAACAAAACACAGCCGAAGTGGCCGGCCGACCAAACAGAGTGCCGACCGGCCAAAAATTTGGCCGATGGAAACAAAACACAGCCGAAGTGGCCGGCCGACCAAACAGAGTGCCGACCGGCCAAAAATTTGGCCGATGGAAACAAAACACAGCCGAAGTGGCCGGCCGACCAAACAGAGTGCCGACCGGCCAAAAATTTGGCCGATGGAAACAAAACACAGCCGAAGTGGCCGGCCGACCAAACAGAGTGCCGACCGGCCAAAAATTTGGCCGATGGAAACAAAACACAGCCGAAGTGGCCGGCCGACCAAACAGAGTGCCGACCGGCCAAAAATTTGGCCGATGGAAACAAAACACAGCCGAAGTGGCCGGCCGACCAAACAGAGTGCCGACCGGCCAAAAATTTGGCCGATGGAAACAAAACACAGCCGAAGTGGCCGGCCGACCAAACAGAGTGCCGACCGGCCAAAAATTTGGCCGATGGAAACAAAACACAGCCGAAGTGGCCGGCCGACCAAACAGAGTGCCGACCGGCCAAAAATTTGGCCGATGGAAACAAAACACAGCCGAAGTGGCCGGCCGACCAAACAGAGTGCCGACCGGCCAAAAATTTGGCCGATGGAAACAAAACACAGCCGAAGTGGCCGGCCGACCAAACAGAGTGCCGACCGGCCAAAAATTTGGCCGATGGAAACAAAACACAGCCGAAGTGGCCGGCCGACCAAACAGAGTGCCGACCGGCCAAAAATTTGGCCGATGGAAACAAAACACAGCCGAAGTGGCCGGCCGACCAAACAGAGTGCCGACCGGCCAAAAATTTGGCCGATGGAAACAAAACACAGCCGAAGTGGCCGGCCGACCAAACAGAGTGCCGACCGGCCAAAAATTTGGCCGATGGAAACAAAACACAGCCGAAGTGGCCGGCCGACCAAACAGAGTGCCGACCGGCCAAAAATTTGGCCGATGGAAACAAAACACAGCCGAAGTGGCCGGCCGACCAAACAGAGTGCCGACCGGCCAAAAATTTGGCCGATGGAAACAAAACACAGCCGAAGTGGCCGGCCGACCAAACAGAGTGCCACTAAAGCAGTAAAACACCCTCGGGAAGGGGGATGAATGCATGCTCGGATTGGCTTCGCTCGGAAATCCATTGCCATGACACATGTTGCCTCTGTTTTCACTGTTTGGCACCTCTAAAGGCTACACAAGTCCCAAGGTATCCTCTCTGCACACTGTGGAGTGCCACTGGCCAAGGTAAATGATCACCGGCTAAGGGGATGTGGTCATCGGCCACTAGTGTGACTCTCGGCTAGCAATACATGGTCGGTCGGCACTGTATGTAGTCGACCGGCCAATTCTTCCTGCAGAACCTGTTTTGACAGCAGCAGAGGGCAAAACAAGGCATGGCAATATATTTCAAGCAAGCAAATGTGTGCACCAACACACCCCTTATCATGTTTATGACTCAAAGGGGTATGGTACTCGATTCTCGGACCACCAATCGCGCATTTCAATGCGTGATGGCCCAAGAAACCAAGTTGTGCATTTTAATGTCAAATATAATGCACACAAACACACAATGAACTCAACCTCTATCATACTCAATTCAAGAGGCAAAACATGCATGCCAATGTAATGCAACCTAGGCATGTGAGCTAAGTGTGCAACATGATCATGCAAACAGCAAAACCATGTGCAATAGGCACATGAACTAAACAAGTAAGCATGCAAGGCATATAACATCAATGTTAATGACACACATGCAACAACATGAAATTCATAACACATGTAAATATGCAAAGCAACTTAACACAAGAAGCATGCCAAATGCAATGACACTTAAACATGCGACATGTTAATAGGCTAAGTAACTAAAAATACAAACATGTATAGCATGCAACAAACATGCCAAAGGGATGGGCTTAAACTAATTTGGACAGCCCTCTACTAGGTCCAAAACAGTGGCCAACATGCTTAAGAATGGAAGCCAAAACACATACAAATAGGCATGCATGCAAGGTCCAACACCTAGGCACATAGAGACAACTTTTAAGCACACTTAAAAGAGGAACAACATAGGCATATGGCATGCAATGTAAGCTCTGAAAATCATGTTAATGATGGTGCCAAAACAAGCAAATAAGACAAGCATAGCATACAATAAATGATCTAAAGCCTAAGGCTCACCATGCAACAATGCACAAGGCAAGCATGTTGTAACACATGAAGGATGGACTTAAACTAATTTAGGCAGCCCTCAAACAAGCCTAAAACAGTGGCCAACATGCTCAAGAATGGAAGCCAAAACACATACAAATAGGCATGCATGCAAGGTCCAACACTTAGGCACATAAAGACAATTTTTAAGCACACTTAAAAGAGGAACAACATGGGCATATGGCATGCAATGTAAGCTCTGACAATCATGTTAATGATGGTGCCAAAACAGGCAAACAAGACAAGCATAGCATACAACAAATGATCTAAAGCCTAAGGCTCACCAAAGAAGCATTGAACTACACTTAGTGCAACCACACATGGCATGAATTAAGTGACTGAAAACAGAGATGTGACATGCTAAAATGGGCGTCAAAACCCACCTAAATGGCATCTAAATGGCTTAAGTATGGAAGCATGGACAAGGGCCCAAACAAGGAGCATAAGACAACAACTTTTTAACACATTAAAGAGATATCAAATGCAAGCATATAGGCATGCCACAAGGACTGAAATAACATGACAAGTGGTTCCAAACCACTGAAATGATGCAAGGATGGCATGCTAGAGGGGTCAATGCTCAAGGCATACAAGAGAGTTTGCATGGTAGCTATACAAAGCAAACCATGGATGACTCAAATGACCAAAAACGGTCCCTTAGCATACTAAAACAAGCATAAAAGCTTCACAAAGCTAGGCCAAAACACATGAGCATGGTAGTCTAAATGCTAGGCACATGTTAAGGCAAATCATGGCATTACAAGACATGTATACAAGCTAAGCATGGTGTGTCTAAACCAAGTAAAAACAGTGCTATATCATGGCAAAATAAGCAAAAATAGCACTTAAGACATGGCCAACATGAACTTAAAAATGGTGCTCACACATGAGGCTAAAATGGCACTTTTTGAAGACAACAAGGAGAGGGGGTGGCCCTCTCCTTCTTAGGACCTTAAGACACCATCCTCACCACTGAAATCCCTCAAAATTTTAGTGGTGAGGAGGCCCAAACAAGGTGGTCCCATAGCTCACCAAAAATAGCACAAAATGGGGCCAAACAAGGCCTAAGAGGGGGTAAACGACCCCAAACACAAAAGTGATCTGAAACAAACTTCAAAAGAAGCTCAAAATAAGACTTTTTTCAGTTTATGGAAAAGCCCAAATATGCTTTCAAGTAAGGCTAAAGTGTGTGCAAAAACGGGAAATAAAGAGGGAAAATGAGTTACTTTCGTAGCCAAAAGGGGACAGCAGCCTCTTGGTCCAAAAAAACAGTCCCTTAGCCTTTGAAAATGGCCTCCAAGCTCCTTAGGTTGATGATGGAGGTGTTGTGCTAGGAGGTGTAGTTCAAATGGCCAAGAACTAGACTCCTTTGCACCCTCTAACCCACACAAATGTAGAGAGAGAGAGAGAGAGAGGGAGATATATATAGAGAGAGAGTGATATAGATATAATATATATCAGATTTTCTAACCCTTGAAATGGGAGGAGAGGCCTTCTATTTATAGAGAAGATGAAGGCTTGAAGCTTCTAAGGGAAGCTAAGCAAAAGGGTCAAGGGGGTCAAGCTTCTCTTAGAAGCTTGGAGCAAAAGGGCCAAGCTTCTTGGAGAAGCTAGGCAAAGGGGTCAAGCTTCTCTTAGAAGCTTGAGGAAATGGTGAAAAAGGTGCAAGCTTCTCTTGGAAGCTTAGAAGGGTTCAAGCTTCTTGGAGAAGCTTGGAACAAACGGTTCAAGCTTCTTGGAGAAGCTAGAACAAAGGTCAAAAGGTTCAAGCTTCCCCAAGAAGCTAAAACCAAGGGTCCAAAAGGTTCAATCTTCCTTAAGAAGCTAGAACCAAGGGTTCAAAAGGATCAAGCTTCCTCAGGAAGCTAGAACCAAGGGTTCGAAAGGATCAAGCTTCCTCAGGAAGCTAGAACCAATGGTTCAAAGGGTTCAAGCTTCCTCAAGAAGCTAAAACAGGGGTTCAAAAGGTTCAAACCCTCTCAAGAAAAGGGCTCGGCTAGAAAAAGTGGCCGATTGACCAAAATCAGTGGCCGGCCGACCAAACACAATGCCGACCGACCATCAATAGTGCCAACCGGCCATCACCAATGGCCGGTGGGAAGGAAACAAGGCCGGTCGACCAAAAACAGTGCCGGTTGGCCATCATTAATGGCCGATGGCAATAAAACAGGGCCGGTGGCCTCAAGCCATGGCCGGTGAGGTGTGGGGATGGCCAACAAGCCATTCCCTGCCCCTCAAAAGCCAAACACAAGTGTTTGGTGCAAAACCAAACACAAAACAGTCGAGTCGAGAGATCCCGAGGCAAGGCGCGTAGCCGAGACCTCCGGGAACTCAAGACGAAAAAACTGAAAAGAAGACTGTGAAGGGGGAAAATGTCAAGTGTTATGAATGTCAAGGGTTTGGTCATATTGCTCTTAAATGTCCATCGAAAAAGAACCGGAATAAAGTCTATACAGTGACTTGGGATGATGAAAGTGGGTCAGAGCAAGAATCCGAAGAAACCGAATCTGGTGAAGATGGAGATAGTACCTACAGGACATTCTGGTCTACCATTACTCAACCTTCTCCAAAGCCAGTTGAGTTTGCTCGTGATCAGAATCTGCACCGTGCTCCTACCTTTGATGAGAGTAACTACTTATTTTGGAAGATCCGAATGAAGATGTTTCTTAGAGCTCATGACCCTGAAAGTTGGCAAGCCATTGAAGAGGATGTTGAAAGTGCTGATAATCCAATCAATCAAAGAGTTCTAACTGTCATCCATGGAGCAATTTCTGAAGAAGAACAACAACGGATTGCTCATTCCACAAAGGCCAAAGATGCATGGGACATTCTGAGTCAATTCCATGAAAGAGGCGAGTCATCATCACCACCATCCACCAACTTTCATACCTTGGTTGCTCGATTGGATGAGGTCAAGGAGAAAGAGAAGCAAAAACAAGATGAAGATGATGAAACCTCGAAAGACAATGATGAGATCGATGGTGATGATCTACAACAAGCTTATGAAAAGCTTTACAATGAATCTCTAAACTTGTCCAAGATCAATAACAAATTGACTTTCAAGCTCAAAGCATGTGAAAGCGAGAATGTCAAGCTAAATGGAGAAATTACAATAGCAAAGCAAGATGTCATCAAGATCTCTAATGACAGGCAAGACCTATGTAAAAAACTTTTATCTTGTGAGACCGAAAAGAATGAACTTCTGAAAATATATGCCACATATGAAGAAAAAAATTAAAATTTTTGAGATGTCACAAGCTGCATTGGAAGAGATGGTCGGTCAGAAAGAAGAAGAACTCTAAGATGCTAGAGCCACGATTGATATATGAAACAAAAGGTCAAAGACACTGGAAGACATCCTCGAGTCTCAACATATGAGTTATGACAAAAGTGGGCTATGCTATGGTAATACATCAGTTCAAAAGGGAGAGCCCTCCACATCACATAACATCAAGACTCAAATAAAGGGAAAGTTGAAGGTTCAACAGGGTAATCCCTCTCTTTATCAACCTAACAGGGGTAAGATCAACAAAAGGGAGGTAAAACCTGTTTTTGTTTGTCATCATTGTGGTAGATATGGCCACATTCGTCCGTATTGTTTTGAGTTGTTTGGTAAGGTGTCTCAAAATGGTAGAAATTCTAATACTTTTTGGGTTAGGAGACAACCTTACATGTCTAGGCGGAACACTAAGATTAAGCGTGTTCACAATGCTACGACTTTTACCAAGACTGCCAGTCCTGTTTCTGCTAAAACCACAAAGATATGGGTGAAAAGGAGTGACTTAACTTGTTTTGTTGTTCACACTGCACTAAAAGCACGTGACTCATACATGTGGTATCTTGATAGTGGGTGCCCTCAGCACATGTCCGGTGACAAATCCTACTTCACATTTCTTGAAAAATATGAAGGATGAATTATTACCTTTGGAGATGGTGGCACTTCTAAAGTCATTGGTAAGGGCTCTATAAGTGTGGCTGGTCTTCCTAAGCTCGAAAATGCCCTTCTTGTTGATGGCCTTAAAGAAAATATTTTAAGCATTAGTCAAATGTGTGATTCCCATCATGAAGTATTGTTTTCAAAAATTAAATGTGAAATTTTGGATAAAAAGGGAAATACTGTCATGCATGGGGTTCGCACATCTGATAATTGCTATGGGATTGTTACCATTAATGATCTTAATTGTCACTCGATCGTCATAAGTAATCTTGACTTGTGGCATCAAAGATTAGGTCACATTAAGTTCAAGGACCTAACCAAGATAGCCAACAAAGAGCTTGTGAGAGGAGTACCCAAAATGGGTAAGAATGTGAACCATGTGTGTGGACCATGTCAACTTGGGAAGCAAACTCGTACCCCTCATAAAAAGATGAACAGCTTCACAACGAAACGTCCTCTTGAACTGGTACATATAGATCTTATGGGACCTACTCGCACTAAAAGCATTGGAGGTAAAAGATACATTTTTTTAACTGTGGATGATTACACTCGTTTTTCATGGGTTAATTTTTTAAGAGAAAAATCTGATACGTTTGATGCTTTCTTAGTCCTTAAAATCCAAAATGAACAAGGTGTCTCTATTGGGCATATCATAAGAATCTGAACTGATCATGATCGTGAATTTGAAAATAGTTCATTTTCGGATTTCTGTGATATGCATGGTATTAAGCATGAGTTTTCTGCACCTATTACTCCACGGCAAAATGGAGTTGTTGAGAGGAAAAACAAGATTATTCAAGAGATGGCTAGGGTTATACTCCTTAGCAAGAAAGTTCCTCCAAAGTTTTGGGTTAAAGCCTTAAATACCGTTGTTTATGTGGTGAATCGTGTGTATTTAAGGCCCGACACTTTACAAACTCCATATGAATTGTGAAAAGGTTTGAAACCTAATGTAAAATACTTCAAAACTTTTCAGAGTAAATGTTATATTTTCAAAGATAGAGAGCCCTTAGGAAAATTTGACTCCCGAAGTAATAAAGGTATTTTTCTAGGGTATTCAACCACTAGTAGAGCTTTTTGTGTCCATAACCTGCGTACTTTATCTCTAATGAAATCAATCAATGTGGTTATAGATGACATAGGTTCTCCTACTCTGGCGATACACGAGGAAGAAAATGGTGAGTCTTCAATCTTGGATACTGAACCACAAAGTCAAGGAGTAGTACCCTCAAGAAGGTGAGCCAACACCAACTTCAAGGGCAAGTCCGAGTCCAAAGAGTGCACAAAGAGACATCACCACTGATGCTTCCGTCACTACCAGTCCAAAGTTAAAACCATCAGCAAGGGTAAAACTGAACCATCCGATTCAACAGGTAATTGGCAGTGTTTTGAACCGAATGAAAACTCAAAAACAAGTTCGGGAAAGGGTAACTCACATGTGCTATGTTTCGTTAATTGAACCTAAGAATGTAAAAAAGGCATTACTAGATGATAGTTGGGTTAATGCAACGCATGATGAATTAGGTCAATTTGAACGTAACAAAGTTTGGACTCTTGTTCCCAGACCTAGAGACATGAATGTGATAGGTACCAAGTGGATCTTTAAAAATAAATCTGATGAGAATGGTACTATGGTTAGAAATAAAGCTAGGTTGATTGCTCAAGGCTATACACAAGTAGAGAGTGTTGACTATGATGAGACGTTTGCCCCAGTTACTCGTATTTTACTTGGTGTTGTATGCTTTCTTGGGTTCAAACTGTTTCAAATGGATGTGAAAAGTGCCTTTCTGATTGGGTACTTGAAAGAAGAGGCTTATGTTGAGCAACCAAAAGGGTTTGAGGACCCAAAATGTCCACACCATGTCTACAAGTTAGACAAGGCATTATATGGGTTGAAACAAGCCCCTCGAGCTTGGTATGATAGACTTCTTACCTTTCTGCTTGATAATGATTTTCAAATGAGTAGTGTGGACAAGACCTTATTTGTGAAACATACTAAGTCTCATATACTTGTTGCTCAAATTTATGTTGATAATATTGTGTTTGGATCCACTACTGATTTTCTTGTGAAATATTTCTCAAATTGCATGACACATGAATTTGAAATGAGCATGATGGGGGAGTTGTCTTACTTCTTGGGTCTTCAAATTAAACAGTCTCCTTCGGGTATGTTTGTTTCTCAAACCAAGTATGCCAAAAACCTTGTGTCTAAGTTCGATCTAAAGTCAACCAAACATTCTCGCACTCCTATGAGCACTAGCCTTCACCTTTTTAAAGATTCCTCTGGTACTGATGTTGATCCTACCCTTTATAGGAGTATGATAAGGAGTCTCTTGTACCTCACAGCCAGTTGTCCTGACATTGCATTTAGTGTAGGTGGTTGTGCCCGTTACCAAGCCTGTCCTAAAGAGACTCATCTACTTGCAGTTAAACGCATCATTAAGTATGTAAATGGGACATTGGGGTATGGAATTTAGTTCACGACCGACACTACCGCCGAAATCACTGGTTTTTCTGATGCCGACTAGGCAGGGTGTGCTGATGATCGTAAGAGCACATCTGGAGGGTGTTTTTATCTTGGGAATAATTTGGTTACTTGGCATAACAAAAAACAAAATACCATATCTCTTTCGACTGTTGAGGCTAAGTACATTGTAGCAGGGAGTTGTTGTGCACAAATGTTATAGATGAAGCAAGTGCTTCATGACTATGGTATAGACCAGAAAACTCTCACCCTTTTCTGTGATAACACAAGTGCCATTAACATTTTTAAAAATCATGTCCAACATTCTCGTACCAAACACATTGACATTCGTCATCATTTCATTCAAGAGTTAGTGAAAGAGGGCCTTGTTGTTCTTGAATATGTACCCACTGAGCATCAAAATGCTGATATTTTTACAAAATCCCTTGATCTTCTTAGGTTTGAGTTCCTTAGAAAGACCTTGGGTGTAAAGGTGTGACCTGTTACTTGACTGGGTGAGAGTGATTGGCTTTATGTGTACTTGGATGCTATAATCTCATTGTCATTGATTCCTGTCATCTCTGCATTTAGATTCATATGAACACTTCTCATGCTACTTGCAAGATTTCATGTTTCTTTGTTCATAGCTCATTCTGAATGCTCATCCCCATTGACTTCATGATCTCATTCTATACACATCCTTGAGATAAACTGTTGTAGGGGTTTCCGCACAAGTGATCAAAGTTCTCTATGGACTTCTAATAGTGTCTCATATACATTTTTAGAGGAATTGACCTATACTAGCAGATTATGGGTGATGTTGAGTCTCTTAACCATCTACCATCATTTTTCACTTTCACGGTTCCTCCCTGAGTTCATTGACATCCGGGCATTAGGAAAATTCTACCTTAAAGGCACCAACCAGACCATCCTTATTGTTTTCATGCTTCTCTAGTTTGATCTCCATACTCTTGAGCATGCATGCCACCCGTGAGTACCCATAAGTGAGAAAAATCAAAACTCTAATAAATAAATAAATAAAAAAAGGACTCATTGATTGAGGGGGAGCTTCTACTTTTACTCAACAAACACCTCTTGATTTCTAGTGGTTTGACTTTTCTCAGTTATGTTTAGTTTCTCTTGTCGGAGGTCCAGCCATCCGATCACTACGAGGATTAACTCTAGCTCTATGGCCTCTTAAGGATTGCACACACACACATTCATTATGTGAGCTCTCATTTTGTCTTTGAGTTGTGCATTCCCATGTAACTTATGCTCATTGATCATTCTTTATCTAATTTTTTTTTGGGTAAATATTCTTTATCTGATTTGTTCATGATACTGTGGTTCATACTGTCAAAACTGCGAGTTAACTAGGCTTATGGTTGTAGAATATCTCATCTTAGTGTCACATGCTGGCTATTGTACTAAACCCCTCTTGTTTCAAGTCTCTCTTGACAGTGTAAGTGTTTTTATTCTGCTTAGAAGGGTTATTTAAGGGTGTTTTGGTTCTTCTACTTCACTCGAGCGAGAGAGTTTGCACTCGAACGAACTTTTTCTCAATCCAGTATTTTTGTAGTTGGTTGTGTGGTTTTTGGCTTAAGGGACAGTGAGCGACCTCTTGCACATAAGTGTCTTAGCTCAAGCGACAAAATTTCTCGCTCGAGCAATCTGTCTTGGTTTAAATTCTGCTACTCCGTCCCTTCAATCCACTTTTTTCCTATTTTCTTTCAATTGTTCTCTCTCCTAGGGCGATTTCGTCTCGTGCAAGCTCGTCTCTTGGTTTTCACCAGTTTTGGGTGTTTCTCTCTTCCCTTAGCCTCTCCATCTTTGGTTTGTGGAAAGTTTCTCTCTCTCTTACCATTTGTGTGCGACTTCATCTATCCTCTTCTAAGGTTTGTTTATTTTTTTATTTCGTTTCATTTTATTTTTGTTTTTTCTCTTATTTCTTTATCAATTGCTCTGTCGTGCATTCTATCTAGGGTTTTTGTATCCTTTCCAACCTATGTGATTGTTAGGGTTTTAATTTTAGGGTTTTAATTTTGAATTATCCTTGTTTTCCTATGAGTTCTCTTGTTAAATTGCTGCTTTATGATGGTCTTTGACTGGATTTTTGTTGGGTTTGCTCAACCTAATATTGTTGCCCTTATGTCTCTCATACTACTACATTTATTTTGTTTTGGAAGTGACTTTTACACTTGACCTAGAACTGCATCTCCATTTTCCCTGCTATTCCAGTAATTGATATAATGCTGATGTTCTATTTTGTGAATTTTGGCTGCTCTAACCCTATTGCTCTAATGGTTTGTGCTTTGTTCTTATATTTGCTTTTGGGGGTTGTTATTGGGCATTGGGTGTTCCTTGGTTCTATCTTGTTGGGTTGTTTTTAGGGTTATATGGGGGTGCACTTTTGTCTTGGTGGTTTGGGGTTTGTTTTGTGGTGGTCTCTCCTTTGTGTCTGTCAGTCATGGCTGAGTCCTCAAAACACCGTAAAACCACTATGTCTCGCCAACCTTCAATAAAGACAAATTCCAATCTCGGGAAAAATCTAACCTTTATCGGGGTTTCTATGTTTCTCGGACTGTTCACTTAAAACGACATGTCCATCCCAGTGCTTTCGAGCCTATCCCTATCCGATCTTTGTTTGATGCTTTAGGGGGTGACCAGGTTCTCCGTTTCTCCGGTCCACAAAACCTCAGTTGTGTCCGGGAGTTTTACTACAATATGCACTCCATTTGCAAAGGGATAGCCCCGTCTTTTCGTACTTGGGTTCGCAATAAACCCCTGGTCATTGATGCCGAGGTCATTAGGAGGTTTCTTAGTCTTCCAGAAGTTCAAAATTGTCACTACCCGTTTCTTGCTACCCGTAACATTACGGATTTTGACCCAGTCACCACTAAATTATGTGGCACTCCTTGGACTTAGATCCACGAAGCGCTCATTCAGCAAAATGAGCTTCTTCCTCAGTTCTGCCTCCTAAATCTCATCATCTGTGCGAACATCCATGTTAACACACATTCCTCTCACATTACCCAAGATCAGGGTTATGTGTTGTATTGCATTGACCATCGTCTTCCCATCGACCTGTCTGAAATGATCGTGTCCAAAATGATTAGTGTATTTGAGGGTCGCAAGTCTTTGGGTCTCCCTTATGGATGTTTACTAAATCGGTTTCTTACATCTCTTGATGTCCCCACCTTTGATGATGACGAGTTTGCATCTCCCATTAAACCTGTCACCAAACTAACCGTCTCACAAAGTCAAGCCCATGTCAAGGAGGATTCGTCAGGAGTCAGGGTTTCTGTTGCAGGTGATAATCCACTTGCTAAGGAGGCCGAGTTTGATGCAGCCACTGCCGATGCACCCAAGATGCGTCCTTGTTCGTTTCGTGGACAGCTACAGCAATTCGAGCAATCTGTCACCCACCGTCTTGATCAGCTGGATGCTCGCTTAGATATGTTTGATGGCCGCCTCGATCAGTAGACCGCGATGCTTGCTCAGATCCTTTCTCTGCTCCAGATGCTGCAGCAGCCTCCGCCATCCTCACAGTGATGTTTTCTCTTCTTTTTGGATTGTTTTTTGTTTTTTGGGCAGTTTTTGTTGCTAGTATCTTTTCTATTGCTACTGTTTTTGTTTCCTCTTCCCTTTGTCTCTCCCCGATCAGAAAATGGGAGTAGAGTTTCACAATTTTGGGTTAACAAATGTGGCTATTAGGATGTTGTTTTTTTATATGTATTGGGTTCACAGTTTTGGGTTAACAGATGTGGATATTGGGATGTTGGTTTTTGCATATATATTGGGATCTCTTTTTGATAGTAGACTATCTGTTTCTCTTGATTAAGTCTTGATATCTCTTATTTGTTTTGAGAATAATTACTTTCTCTTTTCCCAGTGGTTTGGTTTTTATTTTATTTTTTTGCAGGATATTTCGTCAAGGCTGTTGTTTTAGATTAGTTGGCTTCGATTCGTTTAGTTTAGTGCGTGTGTTTGCTAGGAAACTATGTTAGAATATTTTTTCCAGGAATTGACAAAGGGGGAGATTGTTAGGTCCCTTAGTTTTGTCAATCCCACGAACAAACATCGTTTATCGAGTTGTAAGCTTCCTTGTTGTTTTGCCTTGCTCGCTTGAGCGAAGGAGTACTGGCTCGAGCGAAGATGTTGTGCTCCAAGAAGTTTTCTTTGTCTGCAAAAATACTGGGAAGAAAGTTTGTGCACTCGAGCGAAGACACTTAAGCAATACACGCGTAGTTGGTTCATCGCTCGAGCGAGAGATCCTTCGCTTGAGCGACCTTCGCGGTCCTATTTTCTATAAATATGTGTTTTAGTCTATTTTTAGGGCACGTCTTCCAGATCTTCTTTGAGGGTTCTAGGGTTTTCTTCTTGGGCTATTTTGCTAGTTTTCTTTGATATTTGATTAAGTATTATACTCATGGTTTGACGAGTATACATCAAAGAGTTGTTTGATTATTAGACTTCAAGAGTGTTCTTCTTTGGTGGAATCCGAAGATTCAAGCATGGAGTGTTCAAAGGAGTTTGATGTTGTGCGCAGTCGTTGATTCGACAATGGATGTTGTGGATTCAACATCAATCTGATCAATTCCGAGACAAAGGTTGCGGTGAAAGAGATACAGATTGTTGAAGACAAATTGACAGCGTTTGAGTAATTTGTTTGGTATATTTGTACTCTGTCTTCCTTTTATAGTGTATTGATTTGTGGCATCTTGCCTATAGTTTTTTAATCACAATTGAAGGTGCTCCAATTGTGGTTTTTCTACATAAAAATTGTTTGTCTCGATTTATTATTTTTGAAGCGACAATCTAAATCACTTCTGTATGTGCTAGATGATTTAGATTGTTAGTTTTAATTGTTTGGGAATTGGTACAGTTAAATTTTAATCTAATCATGAATCACTTAGGTTTTTCAGAATATAATCTTAATTCAATATAGAACTTTACATCTACATTTTAACAATGGATTTGAGAGTTTTAAATTGATGAATTTGAAATAAATTGGAGAATTTAATTATTTGAAATCTTTCCATGAATGATTTTACTTGTATAAAGAATTTTCTTAAAAAAATGCATTATTCTGTCATCTATTTAATACTCTACTTTAGAATTTTTAATCTACCTCTCATGACAGACCGATAAATTTTGCAAAGGAGCCAAGTTAAAATTTGACATGAAACTCAACATTTAGCTCTGCAATGGGTAGCTAGAAGCCCTGCAAAATTTTAATATTGATAAATACTGTATCAAATTTGTGAAAATAAAAATAAAAATAAAGGTAATGTTTGTTGTTTAGAGGGGGTGGATTACTCACTAACCCACACAGGAGTCAAATGAGGCTTGATAAACCCTCCATTCCAAGTTTTTGTTGATAGGCTATTCAATTATTTCCAATGTAATCATATTTTTCATTATAAGAATCATATTATGGTAAAATTTCACATAAAAAAAAATAATTTCATAATCTTTATTTGACGAATTGAATCTGCTTAAATAATTTCCCATTAGAATTTTGGGATTTACAAACACAATTATTCCTAACTACATCTTCTTAAATTTGTAATTATTGATCTCACTTATCACTAAATTTTAATTTTCTCAAAATTATAATATGGCTTTTACGAGCTTGTCTTCAATGACATTTTAGTTGACTTTAGAAAAAAGCTTAGTGGCTTAAGAACGTACTTCACATCTTTTGAAAAAATGAAAATTGACAATAGAAAATAAAAATACAACTAAATAAACAAGTCTTTTAATGGAAAATCTTAACAGCAACTCTTCTCTACAATTTTTGTAGGTTATCGTCAATAGAGTAAACAACTCTTTGATTCACATTTATATTTAAAATTTTAATTAAATATAGTTAAGACCAGAGAGCGACTGGACTTAGATAAATAAATGAATCCAAACAACTTGAAAACAAGTCATACTCTTCCATATCACATTTTCACATAGGAAAACAAAACGCACTAACATGGACAATGACTAGGAATGGCAACGGGGCGGGGCGGGGCGGAGCCGGGGATCACCCTCCCCGTCCCCGATCCCCGATGGCAGAACTTCCTCTCGTCCCCGTCCCCGTCCCCGTCCCCGTCCCCATCCCCGACGGGGAACCCACTACCGCCCCCACCCCTGCCCCCTAACGGGGATCGGGTTTCCCCGGCCCCAAAAACTCCCCGAGCTTCAACACCAGAACAACAAATCACAGATTTAAATTTAAAAAAAAAAATTACAGATCTAAATTTACAGATTTAAATTTTTTTTAAAAAATCACAGATCTAAATTTCCAGATTTAAATTAAAAAAAAATTAATCACAAATCAGATCACGCACACACATAGATCAGAACACACAGATCAGATCACACACACACACACACACACAGATCCACTTATGCCCCTCGCGCAGAGGGTCCGAATAAATATACAAT